>JAUZSU010136438.1:0-16027 GCA_034780255.1 Parotocinclus maculicauda | reverse complement strand
GTGGAGTCTGTCTGTGGATCTATGCATTTTTGGGCTCCGATTTCTAAATGGTGGGGTTCCTGGGGATTTAGCGAGCCCGGGGGATTGTCTCGCTGGATCATAAGGATGCCCCATTCTTACAGAATGAACCGGCCCTGTTCGGAGCCCGCAGGTCCACAGACAGACCGTTTGTGTTGGCTCGCCGGGCGTTTCCCCCTTTGAGCTTTTGCGCCGCTGGTGCCTGGCTTCCGGAATTTTGTTCCGCGGCGCGGCGGCACTTTTTTGTTAGGGCCCTGCGGACCCTTGGGATCGCCCAGAGTGCGACCCTAAGGGGGGGTGCTATGTCAAGATTCGTGCCGCGCTCGCTCCATGTTGCCGCGGTCACCACGTGGGGTTTTGTCGTGTTTGTTTACGTTTTCGTGTTCCCCCCACGTGGCGCTCTGTTTTGGCGTTCTCCGCGGCGCTCGCGTTTGGCTTGCGCTTCCGCCCGTCACGCCCCCGTTGTCGGGGTACAGGTGCAAATTATTTTATCCCAACGCTCACTTTCGTGGGCGCCGGTTCATTGTTTGATGTTTGTGTTTGTGGTTCGTGGATGTACATTCCATGTTTTGTTTTGTGCTTCATCGTCGCGGCTCCCATGCCGCCGCATCGTCGCGGCTCCCATGCCGTCTCAGCACTCTCGGCTTTCATGCCGCCTCTGGACCCTGTGTTTTTGTTGTGTGTCAGAACCCCAGCGCTCCGGCACCCTTCTGGGTCCGCTCCGTCCTGGGACACCTGGTATGCTCCGCGGGGGCTCGACACAGGCCGAGTGCATTGTCCGCCTGGTACCCTGTGCGGCGGCTCGGCGCCTGCCGAGAAGCCAGGTTGGCTTTCCACGGCCGTGAGGACTTCCACCAGGGGCGGATCCCAGGATCCCAGACGGACCATAAGGACTTTTATTACCGTGACGCCGGACTGGGGTTTCCTTTTCGGCGTATTTATCTGTTTATGTATGCAATAAATGTTTTGTGTTTTTTCTAACGTGGAGTCTGTCTGTCGATCTATGCATTTTTGGGCTCCTATTTCTAAGTGGTGGGGTTCCTGAGGATTTAGCGAGCCCGGGGGATTGTCTCGCTGGATCACCAGGATGCCCCAGTCTTACATTAGGCTAAATGACTAATAAATTTGTTATTTTCTAATTTAAACATTTAAACAATTAGTTACTTTCAGTAAGAAAGAGATATACATTACGAATCACATTAGCAATGATATTGTTATTCCCTATATCACATGAATGTGCAGCTGATTGAAGAAACTCTAGCTTCAATATTACAACATAACTACTCATTACTACTCTGTTTGCCTCAAATTGTTAGGAAAATCCAGAGAAATATTAGTATGAATAAGTTAGTTGAATAACATTAGTTGAATAAGTACTCCAACCTATTCAGTCAGTTGTGCAGTGCTGGTATGCTGTTAGTACTGACTGTCTGTTTTTGCGGTAGTCACTAAAATCAGAGGGTGGTTGGTACATATTTTAGTATGGCACATATTTTCACATATAGTACTGAAGAAGGCAGACAGATGTATTTGGCGATATATTTTTTTAATTTGCTGCCTTTATTTATTATTTATTTATTTATTATAATTTATTATATTATTTTTTTGGTAGGGTAGTCATTTTATCCATATCTTTGTTTATAGATGGCATTTTGGGAATCCAGGTATAAAAGCAATGCATTCGGAAAATCGCCAGACCCTTTACATTTTTTGTACATTTTGTTATGCTGCGGCCTTAAAAATAATCAGATTTTTCCAATCATTTTGCACTCAGTATACTATAAGGAGAAAGTGAATTTATTGAATTTATTGAAATGGAAAAACTAAAATTTTGCATTTGCAAGTACTCAAAACCTTTACTCAGTACTTAGTTAAAACGCATTTGGCAGCAATTGCAGCCTTCAGTTTTTTTGGGAATGATCCCGAAAGATTTGCACACCAGGAATTGGGGATTTTTTGCCATTCTTCTCTTCAGATACTCTCAAGTTCTGCCAGGTTGCAGGAGGGGGTCGTTTGTGGAAAGCTATTTTCAGGCCTCTTCAGAGATTTTTTATTACCGGTACTTAGTTTCTTGGGGCAGTCAGCACTTGGAAAGGTCAGAGTATTCTATATTTCTTATATTTATTAATTATGGAGGCCACTGTGCTCATGTGAACTTTCAGTGCAACAGATGTATTTTGTAGCCTTCCCCTGCCTCCACAAAGTCCTGTCATTCAGCTCTGCAGGCAGTGGACTCCAGTCAAGCTGCAGGAGCATCTCAATTATGATTAAGAGAAACGGGGCACCTCCAGAGCTAAGTCATAGTAAAGGGACTGAATACTTATGTCCATGCAAAATTGTAGTTTTCCTTGTTTTAACACATTTGTAGTAGTTTCTAAAATTCAGATTTCAAATGGCTTTATGGGGTTCACAGTGCAGACTGATGGTGGAAAACTTTTTAATTTTAGCATAAGGCCTCACATGGAAAGAAAATATAAAAAAGTGAAAGGGTCTGTACTGTACTTATACTGTATAATACATATTAAATATATATAAAACCATATAAAATAAATTATTATAATGTATTTAATTATAATGTAATCTTCAGGATCTTACTAACAAACTGGTTTCATCGCCAGTGTTTTCCCATGGTTGAAACCAGTACTGGCTTAGGTGGCTCAGCACCAGTTTGCTAGTTTATCATTGCATTGACCCAGGTCTGAGGCCAAGATGGCCTAGGGTCTTCCAGTCTACATGTTCACCCGAGACCCATTAATTCTGGAATTGGCTCTGACCCTCATGACTTCAACGAAGACCAAGCAAAATAATAATAATACATTAATTTACAAGATAAAAGTGAAGTCGTTATTGCAGCCTTGCGAGGAAGAAAATTCGCATTTGTTATTAATGCTTACACTTACAAATGGATAATTTTTCCTTAGTTAACAAATCTTGCTTAATTTAACTAATTTAATGTAATTCTTAATGGCGAAATAAACTAGCACATGTTTCCTCTAGCAATATAATGTAAAATTTAATTTACTGTACATAACTGTCACAAACCGTGTGCAATGCGTGACATGGAGGCAAAGATGCGCGGCAGAAGGAGATGGTGAGTAAAAAGAGTTTATTGCACAGGAAAACCGGATAATAAAAAACAGGTAACAAGGGGAAATAATACCAGCTAAAACACACAGCAAACAGAAAGCTTTATACGGGCGCGCTAAACAAAATCAGCTGGTGAAAATTAGTCCCGTGACGCGGCTGCGTGGCTGACGCAGCCGGTGGGCGTGACAATAACTTTAGACCTTTACTGCAAAGTAGATATAGGATATGTAGAACTTTTTGTTGAGGAATTATGGTCCTCTGAGCAACCTCCTCTAGTTTACATGCTGGAAATTTAGGATTAAAATGTCATATGGGAGTTTACAACTAATCAATGACAAAATCAAGGTTTGTTTGTTGATTTATTCATCAACATTGTTTTTGTTTTTCAGGGCTTCAGCCAAGCTGTTGCACAGGGAAATTCAGGTACATAATTCACAAACAGTCTAGTAATGCATGTGTAAACCTCTGCCTTTCTCACAATTTTAACAGTCAAGTTAAAAGTAAAGTAGAAATCATTTATACAGTACTGTTTGGAATCCACCAATAAATTATATAGTACATACCACTGATTTAACAATGGCAAAATTGACCATGCTACAGCCTGGCAAAGACTGATCAGGAATAGTTGTTGGATATTCAGTGATGGAACTTTTGAACCCCATGAAATGAATTATACAGTAGTGCTTAGTAGTTTGTGAACCCTTCAGAATTTTCTGTATTTCTGCATAAATATGACCTAAAATATCATCAGATTTTCACAAGTCCTAAAAGTAGATAAAGAGAACCAAGTTAAACAAATTACTTGGTCATTTATTTATTGAGTTAAATGATCCAGTATTACATATCTGTGAGTGGCAAAAGTATGTGAACCACTAGGATTAGCATTTAATTTGAAGGTGAAATTAGAGAATTAATGGGATGACAATCTAGTGTGAGTAGGCAGCCATTGTTACCCTCCCCAGGAGTGGTGGACCTAGAAAGATCATTCCAAGAGCAAAGCGTGTAACAGTCGGCGAGGTCACAAAGGACCCCAGGGTAACTTCTAAGCAATTGAAGGCCTCTTTCACATTGACATGTTCATGAGTCCACCATCAGGAGAATACTGAACAGCAATGGTGTGCATGGCAAAACCTAAAAGAACATTGCTGCTCATCTGCAGTTTGCTACAGATCACATGGACAAGCCAGAAGGCTATTGGAAGAATGTACGGATGTTTTGTATCCAAAATAGAACATTTTGGTTTAAAAATAAAGCATTATGTTTCGAGAAAGGAAAACACTGCATTCCTGCATAAGAATCCCATCGAAATGTTGTGGAAGGACCTGAAGTGAGCAGTTAATGTGAGGAAACCCACCAACATCCCAGGTTTAAAGCTGTTCTGTACAAAGGAATGGGCTAAAATTCCTCCAAGCCGATATGCAGGACTGATCAACAGTTACCGGAAATGTTTAGTTGCAGTTGTTGCTGCACAGGGGGGTCACACCAGATCACAAAAGCAAAGGTTCACATACTTTTTCCGCTCACAAATATGTAATGTTGGATCATTTTCCTCAATAAATAAATGGCCAATATATTCCAATATATTCTTTTTGTCTAATTTGTTTAACTGGGTTCTCTTTGTCTACTTTTAGGTTTCGTGTGAAACTCTGATAATGTTTAGGTCATATTTATGCAGAAATACAGAAAATTCGAAATTTAAATTTAATGAGAGGGAGGGAGGGAGGGAGAGAGAAAGAGAGAGGGGGGGGGCATTAATTTATTAAATTAAAATGAATACCTTCCAAATTTTAACCATTGGTAAGTTAACAGTAATCATGATGGGATCTAGACTTTTATTAACACATTGGTCAAACTCAAATTTTATTTTGTTGGCAGAATAAGGTCTGCCATGAAAATGATGAATGTATGAATGCAAAATGAATCATGAAAGTCATGAATCAAGTTGCTGAATGTAAATATAATACTTTCTTAAAATATTAAAATGTAACGATGTATATGTAATAAACAGCTTTTGGGAAAGTATGGCAATCAACAATTATGGAAGCGCATAGTCTGATGTTTTAGGGTGCCTCATAAAATGGAAATACATGAAAGTAGGCGATATTTTGTGATGAATATATTTTACCTCATGTAATGTTGAGAAACAACTTTTTAATGTCCTCCTTAACTTAAAATCCAACAATAAACTGCAAAAACGAGAAGTAGTAGTAGAATAACTGTAGTAGCTTATAACCTTAAAATTACACTTGAGGTTCATGTTATAACACAAGATAATGGCACTGGTGTAGACTACCGATTTTCAACACTCGATCTGTGCCCTCTTTTACCACAGCACACCAGCACCAATATCTTACACTTAACACGTGTATATAGCTACATCCAGTGTATTATTGCCTAATTAAAAACGTTTTGATGGGATGATTCCTTAATCACTCTAATTACTGCTCAGAGGCACATTTGAATGAACACAATGTGATATGGGAAGATGGATCCTTGTTGAGTAAAATAACTAAATCTCCCCAATGCAATTAGTTATAATAAAAATGAATGTCCTACCTGCATTCTTCCACTTATACACAGACAGCAGCCTGACAAAGGTCAATATCCCCATCTACTGTCATCCAAAAATAATCACACCGAAGTAAGTTTCCTTGCACATTGTACAGTTTGAATGCTATTTAAGCAGCCAAATCAATGAAATACCTTTATTTATGAAGGACTCTCTTTTTTTCTCTTGTTTTGTTTCATATACACTCCTGGATTGTCACTTGTATGCCTGACTTTCTGTATATATAAACTAAAATAGAAGCACTTCCTCCTGAGATAGAGGGATGTAGACACTCCTTTTAACTAATAGTTTAAGCTATTTTGGTCACAAAACTCCTAAACTCTCCTAAAATCTCCAACTTTCCCCAAATAGTAAAAAATTCTCAAGTGCATCAAGGGGAACGCATTTTTGACTATACATTGTATTTCAGTACCCTTTCAGTAGACTTTTAATGATCCACATTGTTTTGCAATATGAAGCTAAGAAAGAAGCAAAGCAGTTTTGAATGAAGGCATGTAGACTCTGTTTACTCTGATCGCATTTCATTAATTTCACATATATAAATGCTGTTTAGTGGTCCCTGTCTCCTAAGTAAATGAGTAAATAGTGCTGACTATGTGCGATTTTGTATATGTGACTTCTCTCTTATAGATTTAACTATCTCAAATCTTACCGTCAGTGGTAAAAATTCATCGTCCGTGACTTTAACCTGGAACATCACCCAACAAACCAACATCTCCTTTAAAATAGAATGGTTTAATTCCACTGCGTCTAAAATTCTAAACACATCCTACACAATAACTGGACTGACTGCTGGATCAAACTACACATTCATAGTTACTCCAGTTGATGCAAATAACTCTTATGGAACACCGGATGAAATATATACATTCACAAGTAAGTCTTGTTCTTTGGTTGATGTTACTCAACAATGTTATTAATACTTGTTAATCAAATTAAATTACAATGTTTAAATTAAATGACACATTAAATAAGCATCTGTAGATTTTAGCCAGGTAGTTTATACTGTGTGCTTTTCGTTGTTTAAAGGACAGCTAAATTTTGTACTTGTGTGTGGGTTTCCCAGATCCAAATGCTGTAAATAACCTCAGTGTCTCTGTACAAAACACATCATCTGTGTCTCTAACCTGGAATGAGCCACAAGGAAACCGGTTCTTATTTACTGTAGAATGGAATTATGGCATTGAATCTAAGAAAGACAGCACTTCAATCACGTCCTATAATAGCAATGGCCTGAATGCTGGATTTAACTACACATTCAAAGTTACTGCAGTTGCTGCAGATGAAAAAACTGTAGGACCAACAACTCAACTCATCACTTTCACCAGTAAGAGATGTAGTAAACATAATGCTATTTTGCACTTGCTTCAGAAATTGACAGTTTTCTTTTTTTCTTACTGGAATAAGCAGACAAAGTGGTATAAATTGATTTTATTCTTTAGGGTTTATTAAACCACTACAAGTTAGTCAAAATGATTATTTAAAGTCTATATATCTGTAAGGTTACTTATATTTAGGGAACACAGCCCTTAAAATTGTTATTTATTTTCATTCCTTGGTCCCCACCAAGGAAACTATCAGAAACACCCAGTGTTCCTTGATTTGCACCAAGCACAGAACCTTACTTAGGCCTTACAGATCACGTGGACAAGCCAGAAGGCTATTGGAAGAATGTACGGATGTTTTGTATCTATTATAAATATAAAGCATTATGTTTGGAGAAAGGAAACTACTGCATTCCTGCATAAGAACCTTATCCCATCTGTGAAACATGGTGGTGGTAGTATCATGGTTTGGGCCTGTTTTGCTGGATCTGGGCCACACCTGATACTAAAAGTTAAGGTTCACATACTTGTAATACTGGATTATTTTCCTAAATAAATAAATGGTCAAGTATAAACGTAGTCTGATTTGTTTAACTGGGTTCTCTATCTTTTTTTTATTACTAGCAAAAAATCTGATCATGTTTTAGGTCACATTTATGCAGAAATACAGACAATTTTGAAAATTCTAAAGGGTTCACGAGCACCATTGTATACACACACACACACACACACACACACACACACACACACACACACACACATATATATATATATATATATATAACCGCATTAAGCATGGTGGATTATATAAAATATACAGTATATAATATAATCCTGGCAATAAAAATTGTTATTATTTATATTAATTGATTTGATTACTTAATATTTGGTGAAAATTAAATATTAGTTCAAGTTAAATTAAATCAAGTTTAAACATATAAAAAACAAAGTAAACAATAAACCAAACTGTTGCATAAAACCAAATTACAAGAGGAAATACATTACAGAGGCAGGATTTCCCTGTGCATCGTTGCTTGAGTAAGATGTTTTGATTAAAAGACGTGTTGTCATAGTGCACGGTACAGTGAAACTTTATAGAGCCATTGACCTATAAAACCTGACAGCTCCAGCAGAGATTAAACAGCATATATTTTGCTAGAACATCTTTTATCCAGCTTCCCCATTTTGCTCTGCAGGGGGGAACGGTATAATAACAAAGCAAAACCAAACAGCAGCCAGACCATCACACAGTGCCAAGCAGAATTCCTAATTACACCTTATTATCCAATAATAGCATCTCTTTCATATAAAAGACACGCAACTATTAGGCCACTTAAGCTATAAAAATAATCCTTGGAAAGAAAAATCACATTTATTTATTATGAAATACATATTCAACATTATGTATGAACAAAATTTTATACAATGAAAATGTTTGTAAGGTATGGAGGTGAAAAGCTGGTTGGTATATATGGATAGACAATGCCATGGGCTGTATAGGAGATGTTTCAGTCACGCTCTTGCTATCATGCAATCATTCATACTGGTTGATGGTAGAGTGGCAAGTCACGGTGCTTATCATTCTGACTGTGCACCCATCTGGCTCTCCCTTTTTAGCCATGCTGTCATAACTAGACCTGCTGGACTTTTGGCTTGCACTATGATCACAGTGAACCCTCAGGCTCTGAACCATTTTTACATGCATTTCACTTGCTTACATGCAAAACATTTATGTCAGTGTTCTAAATATTAATGGATTTAACAGAACCTAAGAAACACCCCTGCAATTAACAATTAAATACAAATAATTAAGGTAGTACTCGAATATGTACAGGAAGTAACAAAGCCATGTAGAGAAGAGCAGGGTTAACAGTCCCGAATTCAACCAGAAAAACATTATTCCCAGGCAGTGAGATGAAATGAGATGAAGAGCAAGAAAATATAAAACTATAAACCAACCAGAGTCCACAGAATGGTACCTTTGCTGTAGAGCAGGAGTGTCAAACTCAAATACACAGAAGGCCAAAATTTAAAATTAAACAAAGCCGTGGGCCAACGTTGAACAAATGAACCTTTTAATATGGACCCATACAAGTTTTGCTTTAACACTGAATATAGAACAAGCAACGGTTATATAACTTAAAAGTGCAGACATACAAAATAAATTTAAAATTGAAAAAAAATTAAAAATGGGATATTAAATTAAATTTAAATAAAAATTGTATGCCTCTTTTCTTTTTGTAGCCTTCTAAGCTAAATATCAAAAACTTTTTCCACAGGCAAAAACATTTGAAAATAAAATAACTAATGAATGAATTAACCATTCAGACCTTTGAGCAGCAAGAAAAAGTGCATAAAGAAAACATTTATGATTTCTCAGTTTGCAACACACTCATCTAATCTGATGTGCCCAAGCCCGGGGTGAACATCTCGCCCGGCTTGCAACAGCAGTCGCGTCCACCAAACAGGAGCGCACTAATGATGTCATCAGCACCAAAACAACAGGAGGACATTATGGGATTTGTATTAGCAGTGAATGTGCTGTTACAGCAGTGCTGCCGCTGTATAATACCGGCGGGCCAGCTCCAATAGTAATTTTATATTTCCTTGCCAAATGTACACTGCTCAAAAAAATAAAAGGAAACACTCAAATAACACGTCCTAGATCTGAATGAATTAAATATTTTAATTGAATACTTTGTTCTGTACAAAGTTGAATGTGCTGACAACAAAATCACAACAATCATCAATAAAAATCAAATTTGTTAACCGATGGAGGCTTGTATTTGAAATCACACACAAAATTAAAGTGGAAAAACACTACAGGCTGATCCAACTTTGATGTAATGTCCTTAAAACAAGTCAAAATAAGCCTCGGTCTCCTGAAGGATCTCCTCCCAGACCTGGACTTAAGCATTTACCAACTCCTGGACAGTCTGTGGTGCAACGTGACATTGGTGGATGGAGTGAGACATGATGTCCCAGATGTGCTCAGTCTGATTCAGGTCTGGGAACTGCTGACACTCTCCAGCCACATGAGGTCTAGTATTGTCATGCATTAGGAGGACTCCAGGGCCCACTGCACCAGCATGTGGTCTCACAGGGGGTCTGTGGATCTCATCTCGGTACCTAATGGCAGTCAGGCTACCCTGGCAAGCACATGGAGGGCTATGCGGCCCTCTAAAGAAATGCCACCCCACACCATTACTGATCCACTGCCAAACCGGTCATACTGAAGGATGGTGCAGGCAGCAGATCGCTGTCCACGGTGATTCCAGACTCTGTCACATGGGCTCAATGTGAACCTGCTTTTATTTGTGAAGAGCACAGGGCGCCAGTGGAGAATTTGCCAATCCTCATGTTCTCTGGCAAATGCACGGGGCTGTAAGCACAACCCCCATCTGTGAACGTCGGGCCCACATACCATCCTCATGGAGTTGGTTTCTAACCGTTTGTGCAGACACATGCATATTTGTGGCCTGCTGGAGGTCATGTTGCAGGGCTCTGGCAGTGATCCTCCTGTTCCTCCTTGCACAAAGGCGGAGGTAACGGTCCTGCTGCTGGGTCGTTGCCCTCCTACGACCTCCTCCATGTCTCCTGGTGTACTGGCCTGTCTCCTGGTAGCACCTCCAGTCTCTGGACACTGTGCTCACAGACACAGCTCACATTGATGTGCCATCCTGGATGAGCTGCACTACCTGAGCCACTTATGGGGGTTTTAGAGTCCATCACATGCTACCATGAGTGTGAAAGCACCACCAACATTTAAAAGTGACCAAAACATCAGCCAGAAAGCATAGGTACTGAGAAGCAGGCTGTGGTCCCCACCTGCAGAACCACTCCTTTGAGTGTCTTGCTAATTGCCAATAATTTCTACCTGTTGTCTATTCCATTTGCATACAGCATGTGAAACTGATTGTCAATCAGTGTTGCTTCCTGTGTGGACAGTTTGATTTCACGAAAGTTTGATTTACTTGGAGCTATATGGTGTCGTTTAAGTGTTCCCTTTATTTTTTTGAGCAGTTGTAATTACACTGCGGGCCAAATGTGGCCAGCAAGCCAGAGTTTGACACCCATGCTGTAGAGCGACTCACTACCCCAACTGCTAGTGTGATGGATGAAGATATAAACAACCATGATCTTTGATTTCTTAGACGGCACTGCATCAAAAACTGCCTTTCAATAATAAATTGTTAACCACATGGCCAAAGGATTACTTTGGCAAACCTCTGCCAAACACTACAATATGGAGTAACATTCACAAATGTCACTTACAACTTTATTGTGCACAAAGTTTCATGTTAACCATGTTCGACTTCTGAGTCCAGAGGCATTTAGAATGGACCATTCAGTGGTATCGTGGTTAGGTTCGGTGCATATGGTGTCTTTTTTTCCAAGAAAAGATCTGGAAAACTGATTCATCTAAGGCAAAAGCCACCCAGGTTGTTATTAGAAAAAAAATACCATGGTGTGTCATGGTTCAGTGACAAATGAGACAAAAATCAAAGTACATCACAATCAAGACAAAAACATGGAGACTTAAAGCTATAGATAAATGTAAATAATATCTTGCATATATTTTTGCAGATAGAATGTTACCAAATAACATTTAAAATACTAAATCATGTGATATTTCCTTTGCCAACACTGCAGTTACACACTTATGTTTATGACCAGTCTGAACATCCATTCCGTCATGGGATGTGTAAAGGAAATGGTCCAGAGCATCATATTTCCTTCACTATCACATCCCCAGGCAAATTGCAATTACTGTACAGGGGTTAGCCTGGTCAGCACTCTGTACACTCAACCAGGGATGGGGGGGGGTGGAATGTGTATTGGGACACATTCCTCGTGTGAACAGCATTAAACATTTAGGTGTCTTTGTACCACAGTACAAAGTGTACACAGCATTTTGTACATCTGGACTAGATGGGATAGGATTCCTTGTTCTTGTGCATCAATATGGCACCTTGTCACCCATAATACTGACTGTTTAACTCTAATGCTCCAGAAATGCTCTAACTCTAAATTTTCACCTTTTAAACCTGCTCAGACAAATACACCTGAAAATTACTCCACCTTCTAACATGTTGACTACGAGCTGCAGCGAAAAGATGATCAATGTTAACTGGTATGTGCAGGAGTTTAATGTTTTGATGGTACATGTGTATACACAGATATACGTGTCATTCACAGTGCCGGTTTCTCTGACTTTTTTCTATGAGGGATGCAACAGTGCTGTGTGATCTTTTTGGGTGTCAGTTGTTGAAGTCTGCCGCTATGATAAGCCAGCTGCATTCCCCGAATATCAGAATCATCAATTCCATCTTCAGCTACCTGTGATAAACGACCTCACCTGGTTGTTGCCACATACACTTCACACTATCTGAACCAAACATGTTTTTCTTGGTCTCATAAGAACACAGGACATGGTTCCAGTAATTCATGTCCGGAGTCTGCTTGTCTTCAGCAATCTGTTTGCAGGCTTTCTTGTGCATCATCTTTAAAAGAGGCTTCCTTCTGGGACAACATCAATGCAGAACAAAACACAGTGGCGGTGTATGGTCTGAGCACTGACAGGCTGACCCCCCACCCCTTTAACCTCCGCTGCAAAGCTGGCAGCACTTATGTTGTTCAAAAGCCAACTTATGACTTATACACTGGGCATGTGCAACTCCTTTGGTTGACCACGGCAAGGCCTATTCTGGTGATGGAGATGGTTTTGGCCACTATGCTGCAGCTCACTTTCAGGGTGTTGGCAATCGTCTTATAGCCTAGGTCATCTTCATGTAGGGCAACAATTCTTTTTTTTAAATCTTTGTCATGAGGTGCCAAGTTGAACTTAGTGACCAATATGACAGAGTGTGAGAGCAATAACACCAAATTTAACACACCTGCTCCCCATTCACACAGAGACCTTGTAACAATGATACCGGGAAGGGAAAATGGCTAATTGGGTACAATTTGTGCCATATCTTCAGTAATGTCTCTTAAAAAGCAAAAAACAAGATTGAGACCATACAAGGTCTGCCAAACTCAAATAAAATTAGTTTAACTTCTCTTCCTCTCCGTACAGGTATTGCATGTAAGCGCATGTTGGAATTCGAGTGCACAAAAAGCATAAGGATAGGATGGAGTAAAACTAAAAAATTAAGACTTTTTCTTATAGGTAATATGCATAAGCAGTTCTGATATTAACTGCACCTGGACTGGGAGCCATCTAAACATAAGGTGAACTTGATACTATACATTCCAGACAAAGTTACAAGAGCAATACCAATATACCATGTTATTTGATGGATTTGACTGATAAAAGATATGCTCATTGGTTGGTAGATTATACTGTATGCAAATTAGTCTTGTTATGTCTTCCCTGTGTCCAGGTTTAGGACCAGAACTAACCGGTCCTCCTTATGATCTTAATGAACCAGTTGGTAACCATTGTTGGGAAGCTGCTTAATAACACAGACTTATAAAAGGTTTGCAGCAGCTGGTCCAACAACCACGCTCTTCAGCAAACAGAGCTGAACTAATCCTCTTTTCCATCACTCAAAATAACATCTGAGAACATCTGTCGGTGACATTTTTCAGATTCATACCTGACATCAGGTGTAAAATGTGACGCACAAGACAGCAAGAACAGTTCCCTGTGGAGCACCTGTGCTGCTCATCATCTGTTCTGACACACAGTTCTGTAAACACGATCTGCGGCCTTTACCAGACTGTATGCTGTGTAGTTTAATCAGTTATACCTATCTAGATAAAGCACATAATATCCCTTATGTAACAAAACACTTTACACTAAAAGCACATAAAATGTATGAAAAAGAAAAGTATTCATTGGCAGCCATACGAAGCAGCACCAGAGGCCTAATAATTATTATAATACGTTTTACATAAGAAGTGCCTTGACCAACCTCAAGGACACCTGACAATTGTTGAGACCGATGACTAACACCAAGCAACAGCAACAAGGCAGCTGTTGAAATATATATAAATAAAACCCACAACAGAACAAGGAAAATAGGACTGGGAGAAAATGTACCTTTTTAGCTTTGTAGATGAGAAGTAGTGCTAAAAAACAGTGAATTTGGCTAAGGATGGGGTGAAAAAAAATGCAGTGTGATTTGTGCTTCTCCCTCTGGAAGTTCTAGAGATGAATTCGATTATAACTATTTTATACATTTTATATATTGTAAACAAAAGAACATGTTTATATGAATGGTGGAAAGGTGGAAAGTGTGTGTGTGTGTGTGTGTGTGTGCAATTGAAAGTGGGACCACTGCACCACTGATGAGGACAAGCAAGTGCTACTATGAGAACAGGTTGTAAAATAAATAAATAAAGTAAATTACACAAGTGAGGAAAAAGCTTAGCACTACTTTGTTATCTCTTGCTTTTCATTATGTTTGCCTATTTTGGTCCTTTAAACTCTGCTACTGACTTTTTTCTTTGCTTTCTGTTCTGCTTGTTTATTTTGTCTTCTTTTTAACACCCTTTGCCAAATACGGAAATCAGTCAATAATTCAATCGATCGGAACACCACTAATATAATATACACACACACACACACACACAAAGATCTTTTTTGTCTTCGTCATTCACAGACACACAAACAATCTAACTGCATTTTTAGTAGTACACAAGTTCAGTGGTAGCCATCATTAAGTATTTAAAGCATAGTTTCATCATTCAAAATTTAGGATTGCAAAAAGCATCACCATCACCAAGACTGTCCATTTTATCTCAATTATATTGTTAGTAGTCTTTTGTTCAGGACAATACATGTAGAGATTTTTGTTCATGCCTTTAGGACTTTAGTAGGCTACTATGATGACAATTTTTATGGTGTGGTTTTTTTCTATGAGATTTTGCCAGTAAATGGCTTTTTGCAATCCTAAATTTTGAATGATAAAATGTGTAATTTTTAAATGCTTTAAATACTTAATGATGGCTACTACTGAACTTGTATACTACTGAAAATGCAGTTAGATATGTAATATTAAGTAATCTTATCTAATAATAATAATTTATCAAGTTATACTTTGTTTTGGCAATGACATGTTATTACAATTTTCACGTATTAGTAGCTATATAATAAATTGATAACTATGTATGGTAAACGTGACTATGATCAGGATTCAATTATCATGAATGATAAAATAATTCACATTTTAAGACCTCAAAATGTCACTTAAATCATTGCTGACATTGTGATCCATTTATAGTCTTTGTTTCCATGGTTGCGACATAATCAGGTTATCTTAAAATAATTTGCAATGGAAATCATAGGCTGTTGTGGTTACGGACTAAAACATATTGTTCAAAATTATGCAACAGCTGCAAAGATATGAGCAAAAATAATAAAGTCATTATAATTTATTAAATTTATCACGTCTAAATTTTTTTGAAGCCGAAAAAAATAAATTAAGTCTGGGTTTGGAACAAGGCCAAAAAAGCAAACTTTTAATGTTTATAACATTAAATAAAAACAAAAGTTTTTTTTAAAGCAGTAAAATATATTTAATACCTAGGCTATTTATGTTCTAGTAAAGTATTTCTAACACCTTTTTTTTTAACCTGGGGATGCAATGATTCTAACTGAAGAATACTGAAGAAAAGATCAATGACAAGCTCTGAACACCTTTGTATTTGACTGACTAATATACTGCTCACAAAAAACAAGGGAATATTTTATTTCAAAATATGTCATGAAATATGCCCCAATTTTTTGTGAGAAGTGTAGGATATCTGTTTTGTTAAGTTGACTGAGAAAACCTAAATGAAACCCTGAGCAATTTATTTCACAGATGCATGTAGTTGATAAAGGAAGAGGTAAAAATACAGCAGAAGAAAGGTAGAGGATCATCAGACTGAAGATGTCATGCTGGGCAATGTGCCTAAGTGGGACTATGTAAATTAGGAAAAACAAAAGGACCCAGTGCAGATTTTACATTTACATTTACAGTATTTAGCAGACGCCCTTATCCAGAGCGACTTACAAAAGTGCTTTAAGACATCAGTA
>JAUZSU010136428.1:0-16029 GCA_034780255.1 Parotocinclus maculicauda | reverse complement strand
GGTCAGGAAATCCGAAAAGTTGTGTTGACAAGAGCAAAACCAGCGGGAGGTGAACACGCCCACCACTTTCTTGATTTCAGTGCAGTCCCTCAAGAGAATGCGTCAGATCACACTGGATAAGTTCTTCTTTGACTGGAATTTAGTAAGAACTTTTTTTTTACAGTATTATGCTTTGCATGCTGAGTACCTATACATTGTGTTGTAAATCGTTTGGAAAACTTGTTTGCAAATTTATTTTTCAATGAACAAAGTTCATAAGCAACAGTAGTTCTTGTTTATGCGTTCGCTATGCGTGTAAATCGCGCAATAAAGGTTTAATAAACATTTAATATGTTACATAGCATGTCCCATCTTGTAACAAAGGGCATGTTCGTTTAATCGGATTAGCCGGATATTAGGACCAAAACGATCCCTTCCCGATGTGGTCCGATTAACCGGAATCGACTGTATTTATTTATTTATTTGCTTAATAATATTTTTTTCTTTTAACATCCCAAAGACGTAGACCTGTACACATACCCTTACAAAATAATAATAATAATGAATTTTCTGGTGTAAGAAGAGTGACTAAAAAAAGACGACTCTTTTGAAGTGAACGTATATTTTTAAACCTTTTTTTAGTGAGTGTGTTATTCTCATATTATTTCACATGTGCATACTGTATTTTGACAGCACTCAGAGTAGATCAGAGCCCTACACAGCCCTTTGATATTTGGCGCTTCAGGGGGTTTAGATAGTCTTATTGTCATTGTGTTTACATTTAGATTAATTAAAACACAATCTTAAAATATTTAGCATGTTTTATAAAATTTGAAACATAAAAAGCCTTCAAGACAAGGTTTTGCTCGTACTGGTTTATTGTCATTCAGGCATGAATTAAGATGTATTTGAGCCAGATTTTTGATTCCTATTATAATTCTTAAGACCTCAGACATTAAGGCAAATGGACATTGGCTGGGTGGGCGTTAAATGGTGCATACCTGTATATCTTTCATATAATACCAGGTATAAACTGTATTAGGCAACAGTTTAATGATTTTTATATAGCATAATGTAAAGGTGCATTTTCTTCTAATTTATGGTTAGACAGAATAAATGACTGGCTGATCATATGTGCGCATAAGCATCGTTTAATGTCTGTCCGATCAACGTCTTTTTGTTTTAAAGGCTTAAAAATTTTGATAAGTTATAATAGGAAATAAAAATTTGTCAGGACAAACGCCAATGTATCATTTGTGTTGAACAGCCAATCAGCATTACAGATTCACGAGCAGAGGTGGGAGTTCAAGATTAAGAGCAGAAATTATTAATATCAATCAAGGCATGCATGTGAAAGCTCAGTCTTACCAGTATGTTCTCACTTGCTTGATAGCTCATATTTGGATTAGAGACTGTTCTAACTCGGTTGATGTATTTACAGACTTTTTAGGACACGTTATTTATGTATGTGTGGATGACTTTCCACTACTTATATGAAACCAGCTGTAATACCAGCATCTAATATCTTTCATAGAATGCCAGGATTAAAACTCTATTAGGCAACAGTTTAATGTTCATTATGTAGGATTATATGAAGTTGTATATTTTTCACTAAACAAATAAGGACCTCCTTTCACATATTTCACTGTGACAAAAAAAAGGTGATCTATACAAAGCTATGGATAAGATTTAAGGAATTCTGTTCTTCAAAAAGTTGTATTGTTTGGTCCATGTTTGAGCCACAAAATTACCTGGGCAACCAGTGTGAAATAGGTGTTTTAGTTTTGTTTGTTTGCTTATTTGCTTTATTTAACGTCACTTTCAGCACCAATGCCTATTAAACGACAGACACAAGGTAACATAAAACTAGTCAAACTAGACCACTCCATCTAGGATCGAACCCTGAGGCTTTTCCATGTGAGCTGACCTTGCAGCTCATGGGCAAAATGTGTAAATACAATTGGAAACAGGTTATTATTTTGTGAGTTCTGCTTATGGGCTGTATGAAAAAATGGTTACTATTTCTAAGGGTATGAAGATTTTCTGCAGGTGGTCAGAGGGCATCATCTGTGTTTTTCAATGTGTAATGGAAATTCCTTGCTGTTTAGGAGTTCTGTTGTAAAGAGTCATTTTAGCTAACTTTATTTTTCAGAGCACAACATCTATCTTTTCATCTTTGAATGCTGCCAACATTCTACTGTTGTGCTAAATCGTGAACACTACAGGCTCTTTCAGATTCCTTGTATGTGGCTCTCTACAGCATGTCTGATAAAGCATAAACCAGGCTTGCACCGTTTCCTTTTTGCATAAGCGTGTGTCTAATAAATAAATGTGATAGATTTAATTCCTAGCCCAGGGGATCATTCATCCTGTGCATGTGATGCAAAACGATATTAAATCATTCATTTCTTCGAAGTGAATGTCATTTTGGTTTCCTGAGAAAACAAATTTAAGAGAATAAATGATGACATCTTCTGGGAGTGAACATAATATTAATTTGATTAAATTAAATGTTCCCACTGATAAAAGCAATATACATGTTATGTTTCTAATTGTTTATTTTTAAATAAGCATATCCATTTGACAGTACTGATCTATATTATATGTCTCACAAAAATTAGGGGATACTACAAAATGAAATATCCCATAATGAAATATCCCCTAGTTTTTGTGAGCAGGGTGATGATGGAAACCCTTTCCTGTAAACACTTTGTAAACGTTTTGTTTATTCGACTCCAGTCCACACCCAGAGGAGCACTGGAAGTCACGCAGGCACCCTGTATTGGAAAAAATGGATGGAAAAGTGGCGAAAGTGTGATGAAAGAGAGAGGGAGTCTTGGAGCTGAAGATGTCTGGATGATGAGGGGGAAAATAAAGAGGAACGCAGATGGCAACGACAGTGCTGACGCCTCGGGTGAGCAGTCCTGCTGTCTCAACACACACACACATTGTGCTGCTAAGTTACTGAGGGAAATAAAGCAAAAAAAAGTTGCATAATTGTTTTTTTTTTCCTTTACCCTCTCCCTAGGTGCCCATTTTCAATGAGTGACTTCATTAACCATGAGCCCTTAATACACACTACATACACTACAGCTCTGAAAAAATCAAGACATCACTCCAAATGTCCTTATAATCATCATTTCTACATGTAGGGCAGTCCAGTAATTGATGAATACCAACATACCTCATTCTACTTAATGAGGTACTAATTGATTAATCAACAGAACCAAATCTTATTTACTGAGGAAAAGTAAAGACACATGAAAGCTCTGATTGAAAAAGCTCTGATTGAACACAGAATATAAATATAATAATCATTTGTTTTATTAATAGAAGTGTGAAATCACTGCACCTTCTTTTTCGACAATTTGCAAATTACATCGAGTAAATGCTCTTGTCATTAATAAAAATAATTATTTATACAGTACTTATAAAGAACTGTATTTTGTTATCCCTTTTCGTAACCAATCCAGTTGTTACAGTATGGAAAATACATATAAAAACACACACCGTGTTTCCTATATTTACTTTGACTTTTATTTAATTACAGATGGTATGAACCCGGGATATTTCATGTTTTGTCTGGTTAACGTTTATTCGTTAATAAACATCCATTCCTGCATTTCAGACCTGCAACACATAAAGCATTTATCATGTAAATCTGCCATTAATTTTCACCACACCTAAAAACGTTTTGGCACAGAGTATACCAAGCGATTTAGTGTTTTAGGTGTTATTTTGTTCCATTCTTCCTGATAAAACATTGTAAGATGCGCAACAGTACAGGGTTGTACAGATGGTTGCATTTTTTCGTTTCACAGTTCTCCATACGTTCTCTGCTGGGGACATGTCTGCAGGCAGGCCAGTCCATTGCCCAGACCTTAATGTGTGCAGCGTGCGGTTTTGTGATGTCTTATTGAAAAATGGATGTACATATAACACTAAACATGGTGCTGTGGAAATGTTTTGACTGACTTAACCTAACCAGTAAAGGTGCTTTAACCTAGCCAAAAAAGGCCTATTGGTTTGTGGTCCAATACTTTTGGCCTTATGTGGGGTTTCAACTCGTGTGGAGCTGTGAAGATTTGTCACCTTTATTGGCTAAAATAATGATACATCTAATCTATTGGTGGCCTACGGCTTTAGCGCTGTACTGTAAGTGCAGTGGAATTCTTCATTCTAATTGGGTGTTATGCTATCAGCATGATACTGACTTGGGCAGCTTTTAAGAACTATAGAGCACTGGCAGCATATAAATTAAAGGTAGACATGATCTTATGAAAAGGTTTGACCACCCTGGAACCGAATTTACTTGGTTTCCAATTAAAAATGAATACAGACTTTGATTTATGCTTTAATGCATTAATTTGAAATAAAGCAATTCATGCACAACATTTTTTTTATAAAGACTCTCTTTATCCTGTGCTATTTAATGTAGTCTAATAATAACAGCAATTCCAGGTTTGTACATTCGATGTATAGCCTGGTGTGTTGTGCATGGCGCTGCATGTCATCATGAAGCCTGCTGGTTGTGCAGCAACCTTCAAAATGGTAAATTACGCAGACCATACTGCCCTGATATTGCTTATTTCCCTATAACAGCACACTCTGGTATATTAAATTAGTTCTACATCTCAAAAACAAACAGCGAGATGACATGTCATACCACATACACTTATCTTTCTGTATGCTGTTAGGAGGAGTCTTTCCATTCCTTCTAATCACCTTTCTCCTGAGGATTAATTATCTTGTTGTGCATTGTGCATGGCTTTGTTTAAGACCCTGTGTGATTGACGCCTAAATATGATGACACTGAAACACAAACAGCTCCATCTAACATGCCTGTTTCTCTTCAAACCATATGTTAAATAACATGGGTATCTACTATTTGATGGCACATTAGTGCAGTGAAATCAAGCGTCATGGAGCTGTGAGATAGATTTCTCTCAGGACCAAACAGGCTCTATAGTCTCTGCTCTCTATTTGTCTCTCCTCTGAATAGGTACAGAGAAACGGGTGATCCCCGATACAGCCCACAGCCACAATGGCTCAGACAGCTGCTTGGAGACAGTCCTTGTGGGAAAAGATGGATCTGTGACTCAGGAGAGTTTATGGTCTTTTTCGTTAGCTTGATAAAGAGGACTGTACAGCAAAGGGAAAAGTCCCTGCTTACAAATACACATTTCAATGCCAAGATCCAATTTATTGTACAGTGGAAGCTCGGAATATGAACACCTCTTCACTTGAATAACTTTTAAATTAGTGCAACTGTAAGGTACTGGAAGGCTGTCCAGAATATCTGTGGTTCAAGTTCCACCACTGCCAAGCAAGGCCCTTATGTACAGCATTTATGTGCCCTTATATGCATTGATTGTACCTTGTAAAACTGGATAATTTGTAACTCACTGAAAATCTAACTAACATGACTAAACTTAAATGTATAATCTTATTGTAATGCTATTGACATTGTACTGTGTTGTGCTTACATCAAGCATCAGGTTCAGAATGGTCCATTACAACCAAAATAACACCAAGTCAATATTGGTTTAATTTATGTTGAGACAGAATGAATGGTTGGCTGATCATTTGTGCACATAAGCATCGTTTAATGTTTGTCCGATCAACGTCCTTTCGTTTTAAAGGCTTAAAAATTATGATATTTTATAATAGGAAATAAAAATTTGTTGGTTGTTTGGGACTCAAAATGGCAAAGACACTCTATAGTGCTGCCTGGTGTATGATTATACAGAATACAGTATTGTACTGAACTGAAATTACCATGTTTTACTTAATAACAGATTCGTATGCTAATTGTTTATTTATTTTCTTAGCTTGGCAGGACAAACGCCAATGTATCATTCGTGTTGAACAGCCAATCAGCAATACAGATTCACGAGCAGAGGTGGGAGTTTAAGATTAAGAGCAGAAATCATACGTGTCAATCAAGTCATGCATGTGAAAGCTCAGTGTCTTACCAGTATGTTCTCACTGGTAGCCTAGTGGTTAGGGCACTGGACTATGGACCAGAAGGTCCAGGGTTCAAATCCCACCTCTGCCACAAATAGGTCCTTGAGCAAGGTCCTTAACCCACAATTGCTTGGATTGTAAGACTGTATCAGTTGTAAGTTGTTCTGGATAAGAGCTTCTGCTAAATGCTGGAAATGTAAATGTAAATTAAATGAAATGTTATTTATGTATGTGTGGATGACTTTCCACTACTTATATGGAACCAGCTGCAAATGGCATTTGTAAGTGTAGGTGTCTTTCCTATTGTTAATTTTTACATTGCTGTAACCTAAAAAAAACATGTGACTACAGCAGTGTCTGGTCAATGTCCATTCTGGCTTTCACAAAGGAAACATTAGATGGGTTTTGGTCAGTAATCATATATCTACAAAGCCAACTGTGTGGAAGGTCAACCTAATTAGATATTAAATACATACTAGGTTGGTGTTTTAGTGAGGTTATAACTATAAATAATCTATTTATTAATAAATGTAAAAATGTAAAAAGGCCATGATTCTTTGGTTTTGTCTGTTGTCCTATTTTTATACTTTTGAATAAAATATTACATATCATGGTTCATATTTATATCTACTTCACATAATCCAGAGCCTCTGCCAGCTATTGATTGCTACTGTAGAAGCAGAAATTGATTTGAATTGATCTGTATCCTAAACCAGTCAGGATGCTATCTAGCACAGAAGACATATAATGCTTATAAGGTTTATAATAACATCGCAGTGACAGCAACACTGTGCAGATAAAGAGTGCTCTATGTTTGTATCCACTATTGAATCACCAGACCTTGTTTAGCTTGTCACATTACAAGTGTCTCCATTAGGTAGGACAAACATATCAGCTCCTTACCCTGATTCCAGTGGCGCCTCATGCATATAAAATTGGATTACAAGAGGGAGTGGTGTGTCTGTCACAAGTACGCTGGCATTCATTGAGAGGTGAGCTTTGTTTTCCAGACTTCTGAGAAACACAAGCCATGTCACCTCCCATAAACTCCATTCATTCCACTGGGATTTGACTGCTTTCCAGTCATTAGTGTAACCCAGTTTCACTGAACATAATAGCATACTGATCTCGAAACATTCCGAAATTCAGTCACTGCTGGAAGATCACACATCACCAGAGTTATTGGCTCAGACAGTGTGTCCATGCCTGTCTCAAAGCTGTAGCTAAGGCAAATAAATTTTTACATATGTCATGCAATTCTAACACAATTGCATGACACGCCGGATTGGCCCAACAACAAATAATGTACAGTAAGCAACACTTGGGTTTCTGTCTCAATTAATTATGTGATTTTTAATAATTTAATGATTTAAGCTGTACAGCCCTAATGCAAAAATCTGCCAAGCCATTATGCATCCTCCACCATGCTTCACAGCTGATAATGAGGTTTTGGTTTTAAGACTTTTTCCTCTAATGATGTTGTAAATATGGGTTGCATTCTGTTGGTGCAATGATTTTTCCTCTACGCAGACACCTTTGGGCAAATTACCTCAGGAAACAAGACTCGTTTAAAAAAAACAATTACAACAATGTTTTATGTGCAAAAAGCCAGTGCTGTATGAGAAAACCCTAAAACAGATGACATTTTGGCAGAAGATGGAACGTTTGGGTCAGAGTGGTTGAGCTTATGTTAACTGATGATTTGAGTTGTATGGTGATGCTCCACAGGCATGTCTTTGATGAGAGAAATGACTGCAGCTCTTGCGTTGTTAAGCGTGGAGAAAGATGTGCCATGTTCAGCTACTGCTGGTGAGCTGCTTTGTTGTGAAAAGTGAATTCATGCTTTGGAGTATTAGAGTGTATTAGAAAGACTTCACACACTGAAAACGTGTTTTCTAAAGAGAAATAAGCAGGTTTATTATCTTCCACTTAATCCACACGGAGTCACGGGCCAGCCAATGCCCAACTGGCAACTCTGGGCGCAAGGGCAGGAACAACCCTAGACGTGGCGCCAATCCATCGTAGGGCACACACACACACACACCATCATGCACACAGTCACACACTAAGGGCCACTTTAGAGACAGCAATTAACCTAACACACATCACCAATTAACCTAACACACATGTCTTTGTACTGTGGGAGGAAACTGGAGTTCCCGCAGTAAACCCATGCAGACACAGTGAGGACATGCAGACTCCACCCTGGGGTTGAACCCGGGACCTTCTGTGAGGCAACAGTGCTACCTATCGAGCCACCGTGTTGCCCGAAATGAACAGGTGACACTGTCAAAAAGACAATCTTCCTTCCAAGACCAACAAGAACAAATAGTGAACAAATACATCAGGCTGGAGTGTTGGCCTGGTCCTATGAACCTATGTCTGACAAATCTGCAGACGCATGACAAAATAATTTCAGCGTGGAGAAGGATCTCAAAGGAATGGTTGTTCCATGCCAAAAAAAGAATTCAGATTGTTAGTGTAGTGCTCCTGATAAGGTACTTATAGTGTGATTTTGTATTCAGGTCAGGGTGACATGGCATAAGTATCAACACCTCTTAATGTACATACCTCTCAGGAAAAAATTTACTATGAAATTTTATAATAAAACTGTAAATTGCTTGAAAAATGGAACCATTGGGTGGCCAAATTACCATCAACAATTCATAGTATAACTGTGAACTTTATGGCCAAACTGTGAAAGTTCACCTTTGAATTCTGAATATGAATATGAATTGATGATAGTAATTTTGCCACTTAATATCGTCCATCGTTTGGACATTAGGAGACGATGTGCCTCCTAGAACCTCCCACTGGGGACTCATTTTATAATCTATTTTGTTTTATAATTTAGTTGATTTATTGTATTACTAATTAAAATTTTATTAATAATTTGTTATTGATTTAAATGATTTACCTAATTTTGCTATAATTTATTATATTTTTAAGTATTTCTTTAATTAACATCTAGGCCACCCATGGAGGATGGGTCCCCTTCCGAGTCTTGGTCATCCCAAAGTTTCTTCCTACCACTTTCAGGGAGTTTTTCCATGCCACTGTCACCCTGGGCTTGCTCAACTTGGGATTGGCCTTTAAAGATAATATAATATTATAAAGCTGCTTTGTGTTAATGTTCCATTGTAAAATTGATTTTATTAAATTGAATTAATAGTTCCATAGTCAAATTTCATAATACAACTATAAAATTGGTTAACTATAAGCTGACCATAACTTATTTAACAGTTCTATTATAGATTTTGATGGTAATTTGGACACTTCATGGCTCTACTGTCAAATTAAATAGGTTTCCCTGTTACCCAGACTGCTTTATTTGGTGAATGATGGCATGTTAATGAAGCATTTCAGGATTGTTTTAGAAAAAAATAATCTATTTTAAAATTATTAGTGATTTTTTATGTGACATCAAAATTGGCCACTACAAGTGCTATAAGAAAGGGGCTTACATAGTGGTATTGATGCATGTAGAACACTAGAGGGCGGTAGAGTATTAAATTAATACCCCAGTCATGTCTTTGTCGCAACATACCATACCTTAATAGTTCACTTTGAACTATGAATTACTAAGACACCTGAAACGTTACTCGTTGCTTTTGTTGTTTCAATTTAAAGCCTCTGGTGGCTTATACATCATCACCTGTACAGATTTACAGAAATACTTGGGGTCTGTAACCAAAAAACACGACATTTAACTTACATCTTTTCATCTGGCAAAAGATTTTGTCTTTATATTAAAAAAGGTAATAAAATAAGACAGTTTAAATATCATATTATGTTACAGATTTCATAATTTACAAAATGTTTAAATGATAACATATTTTTATGTTAATTGCTTATTAATGTTCTAGGCTTGGCAGGACAAACGCCAATGTATCATGCCATTCGTGTTGAACAGCCAATCAGCATTACAGATTCACGAGCAGAGGTGGGAGTTCAAGATTAAGAGCAGAAATTATTCATATCAATCAAGTCATGCATGTGAAAGCTCAGTGTCATACCAATATGTTCTCACTTGCTTGTTAGCTCACATTTGGATTAGACTGGTCTAACTCGGTTGATGTGTTTAGAGACTTTTTAGGACACGTTATTTATGTATGTGTGGATGACTTTCCACTACTTATATGTGACCAGCTGCAAATGGCATTTGTAAGTGTAGATGTCCTTCATATTGTTAATTTTTACATTGCAGTAGCCTAAAAAGACCATGTGACTACAGCAGTGTTCATTCGGGCTTTCACAGAGGCAATATTAGATGAGTTTTGGTCAGTAATCATATATCTACAAGGCCAACTGTGTGGAAGGTCAACCTAATTAGATATTAAATACATACTAGGTTGGTGTTCTAGTGAAGTCATAACTATAACTATATATAGTCAACTATAAAAACTATATCTATTTCTTAACAAAGGTAAAAGTGTGAGTACGCTGTGATTCTTTGGTTTTGTCTGTTGTGCTATTGTTATACTGTTGAATAAAATATTACATATCATGGTTCATATTGATGAATGGTAATATAATAAAATAAGACAGTTTAAATATTATATTATGGTACAGATGTCATAATTTACAAAATGCTTAAATGACAAAACAAGAAACACCTTCATACAGGGCACTTGTGGGAAGCAGTCCAACATGCTATCATAACATTATAAGAACCCAGGTTTTAGTTCCTGCAGTGTCATGTGACTGGCTTTAGACTTCCAATAGAGGGGTGACTAACCATGTCTGAAGTAGGCCAGTTTGGGGTTCATCACCCAGAGCTGCAAAAGTGACTCTTGTAGACCAGTTGATGCAGTGACAGGTCAGACTACACTGTTAAAAAATTAAGGGATATTTCATTTTGGGAAATTTCATTTTGAAATATCTCCTCATTTTTGTGAGCAGTGTAGTCAGACCCCGTCACTGCATCACATGGGGTATCAAGAGTCACTTTTGCAGCTCTGGGTGATGATTTAGGGGATTTCATTTGGGGATATTTAATTTTGAAATATAAGTATAAGTGCTTTTTGACACCAGTGCCTGACTGGTAAGTAAGGCACTTAAAAGTCAATTATGCTTCATAGATTTTAAATACAGACAAACCACGATCGTCCTCAAGATGGCACTGTCACATCACCTTTAACTTTGTTTGGCGCTTCCATATAGAGTAATCTTTCTCACAAAGTAATGAGAAGAAAAGTCATATAAAAAGGGAAAGGAGGTCCAACAAAGGTCATCTCTGTGCCGAGGTTCTGTTGTGTTTATGTGCACGAGCATGAAAATACCCCTTCACAAAGAAGAATGTTAACTCTGACTGAACCACATTAGTGGAGAAGTGATGCTGAGCAGGACACCTCTTAAAGCAGCAAAGTATAATCTACACACATAGTACTGTGCAAAAGTCTTAGGACACCATTAAATGTCTCATTTCCCAGGAAAAACTCATACAATATGAGACTCCTTGTAGCTATCCTCAGGAGTTTTATTAAGTTTGTTAAAACCGTTCATTCTTTTTTCTTTTGTTATATTATATAGTTATATATAGTTATATCAGCAGTTTTGCAAAGTTTCACAATTTGCACATTTTGCAAACTATATCTTTCTTTAAAATTACTGGCTCACTCGGTGGATCTTTTAGTTATTAGCCTATAGTTATAGCTGATTTGTTGCTGGTCACTGGAGTTAGCTCGTTTGATATAAAATAATTTGACAGAATCCTAAAATGGTTAGTTTTATTTAGCGATCTAGGTAGATCTTCCAACATCGATAGGTGGCTTGTTTAAAAATAGACACCCTCAGCTGCATGCTGCCTCCACTGCTAAGTCCATCACATTTACCAGGATCAGGCAAAGAGGTACTGGCTGAACGCAGAGATGTTGGGGACACAAAGTTTTGTCCTCCAGACACACTATCATCGGGTCTGCTCCTGACATAAATATGGATAACCCATCCCAGCTATCTGTATATGCCCATTTGGACAAACTGGGAGAAGTGCAGGTTGGTGCCAGTCTCAAGTATGGCCAGAATATTCTGCCTTGCATTAGTCCTGCTTTTGTTTTGCCTCTTGTAAAACTGGTGTTTCCAATTCTGAATGAGAGAACACATTTAGGAACTGTTTATACACAAACTGTAAAAGAGCGCTTGAGATTAAAAATCACCACCAATTTAGGAAAAAAAGTGTCGTTTGCCCTTCCAAATCATTAAAATGGCTACCAAAAGCTGATATCCTAGTAACCACTGGTAATTACTATTGACAGTTCTGAAAGATTTCTGAATTTAGTCAGACATGACTGAGTAAAGGAAAGAATTTTGCATAGTTACTATACTTTCAAAGTTGACAGCATAATATTCACATTAGTGCAATAGCATATAAATGGCTAAAAAGTGCTTTATTCAAGTCCAGCCACAGTTTTTGATTCACATTTAGATCAGGGCTCAGACTTGGCCACTGCATGGGTAGGGAAAAGAGTCAAAAGTGGACAAAGGCTATGCATTACTTTGCTGCTTTGAGACAATGCTCCGTTGTAAAAAGTGCTACATAAATAAATTTGACTTGACCAGACATTACGATGTGGGCCAAAAGGGCCTAAGAAAGCTTCACCATCCTGACAAGGGTCTAACATAACAAAACAAAGGTAATCATTTTGTAATCATTCATCAAGGTATGACTATCTTTTATAGTCATTGTACTTGAGAAGAACCTCTCAAAGAGGTCTTTGCTCCTCATGGGACTATATATAACTTTCAATCCTGCTATTCGAATAAAAATATAGAGCATGAAAAACGTCCAGGCTACTAAGAAATGTTAAATACAGTATAATATAGCTATTTTGACTAGATTTAGTTTTAATCGTGTTAACATTTGTTTTACATGACCACCCAGCTCCTTCTGTTAAAGGGAAGTAAAAAGGTACCAGCAGAACATTTTTTGCCCACGGATATTGTACAAGCTCCCTAAATTCACCTTCTCCTAGACAAAGCAGGTCATGTCCACTCTCGGAAACAGCACTTATTATGCCTAATTCCTGAACCTGTACTGATGCTCTTTCAGCCAAGAGAACATGATTCACACTCTTATATCCCCATTACTGCGTACAAAAGGGCAGAAACACTAATTTAATAGACGCGTGTGGCTAAATTAAATCAATATCAGAACAGTTTCAACACTCAGCTGGTAACGATTTGGGCTATTGTCTGTGCAAAGGAAATCAAGCCATTTTTCATCATATTCTTCCATAGCAGTGGAATGCATGGTTTTAATACTGATCTTGTTCTGATGATAATGCCCATTTCCTCCTCTAAACATTTGTAAGCTCTTTTTATTGAATCAGCAAAACTCATATGCTTTTCAATAGCTTTTACTCAGAAATGATTGTCTCTTCTATTCAGTCAGATTCTCTTTTTTTTACTGCACTACAAAACGTTTGACGTGACAAATAAGTTAAACTGAAATAATTATTCATGTGCCTTGTCTAATGTTATCAGAAATGATGTCCAGGAATCAAGCATGGGCAGACTGATGAAATTGAATTAAACTAGGCTAATTTGATCAGTGTAATACGCTGGTAATGAGAAATTTTAATTTGTCTGCCCTGTTATTACAAACACAGCGGTGTTTTTCAGTATATTCTAATCTAATTACTATAACTGACCTTGTGTGTGTTTGCATGTGTGCCATCTTCCAAACCCCCTAAATCTGTCACCGTGCCCTTTAAAAGAAGCGAGAATCAGATTTAGCACCTGTTATTTTCCGTTTAGGGCAGAAATCATGTTAATAAATTGTCATACTAACACAGTAAGTGGGATGAGGTCAGAACGGGGTCAAAGCTGAGGTCAGACAGCAGTCACAAGGTCATTAGAAGGGCAGAGAGAGACCCAATTTGAAGCAATATATGGTGCTTAACATTCTCAGTTAATTAATGTTGTCACCGAATAGTAATTTATTATCCGACATTTCCCTTGCTTGTCTGAAATGTACTTGTATTTATTATGGACTAATGAGGCAGTCAAAATGATGAAGGTCAGAGGTTTCAGTGGATAGAAAAATACATTTGTGACATTTTTTGTGATCTATCTCATGAAAAGCTTTAAACCGATAAGAGTGGACAGGATGCATCAGGTTGGGGGAAATGTTTGCAGGCTTGAGACATTACCTATGATAGTAGTGAGCTATTTAGCTACAGTATAGGAAACAGAGTGAAGTGCTACTTTAGAGAGGCTCCAAAAGCTGAGCTACGCAAGGTCATGACGCACCACACTACCAATCGTGCAGCAGCCACCATTCACAACAGCATCTTTTCAATAGCATCTACTTCTCTAAACCTGCTTAACTATTGTTAGAAGAACCTATAAAATACCAAGCCACCCAAATTACGAAGCTCTTGTAAACAAAAGCACCAGGTGTTTAAATAGTCAATAGCGTTGAAAATACACACAAAAAAGCTAAGTAATAAAAAGTTTAAAGAATATAAGCTGTCTGTGTATGAATGTAATGAGAGACAGGGTTGTGTGGGGGAAGTGTGTTTTTTAATCGTACCCCATTTTTACTTTTAACTATCAATCCTTTCTGCAGTAATTGGATTTGGACCTTGGGCAGATTTGCTCATAATGCCATTAGACTTTAGACTGAATAAACATGCCTCTACAAGATCACTTTGTTTGTTTCATACTTACTTCTGTACTGAAGCATCACAATATTTTTTACCCCAAAAGGTGAAATATAATGTTATCTTATCTTATCTTAAATTTCTGTTTGGGTTTTTAAATAAAACTTTTATTTTGCCCCCTATTGCCAACAACACCCATCCCTACCTCCCACCTTAGAGATGCCATTGTTCCCAACAATTGGACCATGAACCAGTATTAGCTCAAAACACCATGGCATTAGGTCTAGCGTACCACACTAAACACTTTATGAATCACTTATACACAATCTGTGACCATTCACTCAGATCTCTCAAAATAAATGCAAAATATTAAAGTCGCTGTTTAGAAAAGAATATGAGTCTGATTATAAAAGGAAAATTCTTATTATGAAACAGCAGCAATATTTTGAGTCATACATTTAGTGAATAGAATTATGGGAATAACTACTTATAATTTTACACTAGATTGTCTTTGTAAATGATTAATAATAGAAATACATATCTAGTGTTATCAGGTATCTACACAGTGGTCATAAAATTGTCCCCAGTGTAAATTTCCATTATTGTGTGGCATTGTCAGATAATCCACTACAAGAGGGCAGGAAAAGTGCTATGCACAGTCAGAAAATGCCCCCTCTGAACTACAGTGCCCAGAAGCCAAAGCAGGCTCACATGGGTTAGCTCGGTCAGCCTTAACAGGCTGCTCTTACACATTATGAGCTGCACCTGGCTGACATGCTATTTAAACTGGCCAAAGGGCAACATGAGTGCAGTTTCTTGGTGAGATCTTGCTGGTAAATAGTTTGCTTGGATGTGAAAGAGGGAGGCAAAATGAAAAACATATATATGTGAAAAGAAAATATGGTGTTAGAGGTGTTAGGGAAGCAATGAGAAGAGAGACAAAAATACAAGTGAAAGAAAACGCATGCTAAAGAGAAAACCAGGAAAGCACGCAAAACAGTCTAGAAATTAAGAGAGTAAAACTGAAAGTCTAAGAGACAAAGTTTAAAGGACGGAAGTAAGGGAACAGTTTAAGAAGAAAGCGGTTAATTAAGGTTATAACAGTTAAGTAGTAAATCCAGAGGAGAGCTAAAGGAAAAAATTGAGATTGGGAGAAGCCCATCACAGTGTGATTTTGTTAAGAATTACTTTTCCAGTTTTGGTGGACACTTTTATGCTTAGCTCTATGTATTTTATTTTTTCACAGCCTATACACCAGTACATACTAGCATCCACTTATGATTAGTGGTCTGGTGGTAGAGTAAATACCTAATAACACATCACAAGATCAAATCCTTTAGGGCTGTGAATCTTTGGGAATCTCACGATTCGATTCAGAATCGATTCTTGGGGTCACGATTCGATTTTTTCAGATTCAAAAACGATTCTCGATTCAAAACGATTCTCAGGATCTCGGGATCTACTACAGTCTGCTGGCATG
>JAUZSU010136417.1:0-16031 GCA_034780255.1 Parotocinclus maculicauda | reverse complement strand
GGGGGTTTAACAAAGGCAGACCCACTATAAGCACTCTACTCCACACCAGTCTCGAGTGTGGTCTTGGTCTTTTCATGCAAACACTGCATGACAGTCTCAAACACTTGGGATCTGGCTTTTGTTCCTGAGACCAGCTGAGACCATTTATTATTTGAAAAAAAACCTGCCATGATGAGAAATGGTTGTATTATTTTGTTGCTGTTGTTACATTTTTCGTTTTCCTTTCCATGCATCAAACACCCCATGTTCCAGCTAATGTGTCATTCTCTCAGGCCAATACACACACTTAGTCACGAGGCCAAAATGTCTTCTTAATAAGCAATATTTAATTTAAACACTGAGTTTCTGTATAGGGCAATCCTGAAACAATCAAGTGATGGTCACTACCAAGTTCCACAAGCATGTACAACCCCAATTCCTATGAATTAGGGAGGTTGAGTAAAACATAAATAAAAACAGAATATGATGATTTGTAAATCATTTTCAACCAATATTAAATTAAATACACTACAAACACAATATATTTTATTTTCAAATGGATATACTTTATTGTTTTTGCAACATATTTCTAAAGAGTTAGTACAGGGGAAACAAAAGTTAAACAATGGTAAAAAAACCACCTGTTTGGAACATTCTACAGGTGAATGTTATGATTGGGTATAAAGGGAGTATCCCCAAAAGGCTCAGATGTTCACAAGCAAGGACGGGCGAAGTTCACCACTTTGTGAACAAATGCATGAGCAAATAGTTCAACAGTTTAAGAACGTTTCTCATCGTGCAATTGTGGAGTATTTAGGGATTTCATCATCTACAGTCCATAATATTATCAAAAGATTCAGAGAATCTAGAAAAATCTCTGCAAGTAAGTGGCAAGACTGAAAAACAACATTGAATGCCCGTGACCTTCGATTCCTCAGGCGGCACTGCATTAAAAACTGACATCATTCTGTAATGGATTATATCACATGGGCTCAGGAACACTTCAGAAAACACACTGTCAGTGAAAACAGTTAATTGCTCCATCTACAAGTGCAAGTTAAAACTCTGCAATACAAAAGCCATATATCAAAAACACCCAGAAATGCCACCGGCTTCTTTGGGCCCGAGCTCATTTGAGATGGACTGATGCAAAATGGAAAAATGTCCTGTGGTCTGACCGTCCGCATTTCAAATTGTTTTTGAAAATCATGGACGTCCTGTCCTCCAGGCCAAAAAGGAAAAGGACTGTCTGGATTGTTATCAGTGTTGTCAAGCAACGTCTTTTTCAGGGATGTCCCTTTTTTTCTCAACAAGACAATATTAAGCCACATTCTGCACGTCCAACAGCGTTGCTTCATAGTAAAAGTGTACAGGTACTAGACTGGCTTTCCACTGAAAATGTGTGGCGCATTATGAAGTGCAAAATACGACGACGGAGACACTGGACTTTTAAGCAACTGAAGTTGTACATCAAGCAAAAGTGAGAACGAAATCAACCTACAAAGCTTTGTGTCCTCAGCTCTTGTTGGTAAAAGGAAGGGTGATGTAGCACAGTGGTAAATAGAACATACCCCTGTCCCAACTTTTTTGGAATGTGTTGCAGAAAATTTGCAAAAAAACAATAAAGTTTAACCATTTGAACATTAAATATTTTGTCTTTGTAGTGTATTCAATAGAATATGGTAGAGGGGGATTTACAAATCATTGTATTCTGTTTTTTTTATGTTTTACATTTACAACTTCATTGGAATTGGGGTTGTAGAAAGCACAAAGAAAAGTATAACAAAAGAAAAGCTAAGAAGGGTAAAGTTAAAATGTATCACAGTTAATATTATCAAGCTACAGGTATGAGCCATTTAACGACCACCTGATTTGGTACCATGTCTTTCGTGATGTAATTGGTGACAGCATTTATGTCTTGCCACCTGTTGCATTTCTTGTTGTAACGTACTATTTTTGCAAAACAATTTCAGAACAGTTTTCTGTGTACTTTTTGTGGCTGCTTTAAGCCTGTTTAAGCCAAATATTAAAATTTGTACACATGGATAGTTCACAGATGGTGAAATAAGCAAATTATTGGCAACCTATTTCTGACGGTATGTAGATTGCCATCTTTTGAGCAATATCCGTACAACATAGACTGCATGGCAGGTAGTGTCTGTATATTTAGCTTTACATGGAACACCCCAGCTTTACAAATTATGCTGTGCACTGCTCTACCCATCTGAGTTCCATTCTAGAACTGAACTCCTCTATAGGTTTCATCTAATTAGATACTCTTTAACAGTAAGTTCAAGTATTCAGGTGATTGCCACTTGTAGTAATGAAATTATTGATTTCTTAAAACCACTTGCACGAATAGAGATGGAACTTAGCAGGGCTTGTAATTAACCCCCTCCCATCTGCCAGATGCACATACAATTTGGCACTAGTGTGTAACTCTTGAATTCAACTCTACAGAGCTGCAAAAACAAGTGTATGCTTTCTGTAGGATCTGTACATCTTGTAGTAAAAACCCGTGCGGTTTATCTAGATATCATATCTGTAGGAAGGAAAACATGTTAAACAGAAACACAGGTGTCTTTATGTAGATAGAGGAGCAAAACAAATGATATTTCTAACCAGACGCTCAACTATAAAACCAGCTGGTTCTACACAGGGTGCATCTGCACACAAGCAACTAGATTATTTGGGAGAAAACTGCTGAACAAAAACTGGCATGCACAGACAATTAACTAAACAAGTACACAGGGTTGTACCAAGCATGACAAAAAATGGCTGTTTCTAATTTTAACTAGGCCAATTGTGGAAACACATGATGTTAAAGACAAAAGCTGGATAACTGAGCAACTAAGAACTGATAGATATTACAAATAGTGAAATTTTTAAATTAAAACAATAAGTTACATAAGACACAGCAAAAAAGAATAATGTCAAGACTGTCATTTTATTCAATATTTTATTTATTTGTTAATATTTACTCTGTACTTTTTCTACAAGCTTATTTCATTTAAATATTTACCATCTAAGCCATTCAAGGAGGATGGGTCCCCCTTGGTTTCTTCCTAATACTGTTTAGGGAGTTTTTCCTCACCACTGTTGCCCTGGGCTTGCTCAATTTGAAATTGACTTTCAATATTAGAAGATAATCTAATACTGTAAAGCTACTTTGGAACAATGCTCCATTGTGAAAAGCAATATAGAATTAAATCTGACTTGACTTGACTTGAACCATGGTCCTATCCAGACGTGGACTACACCAATCTTTAAGTAAGTTCTTTTAAAACATTTACAGTCAGATGCTAGAGTATATGATGCTAAAGTAGATTAAATAAAAAAACTGAATAAATGGGATCACGACATTACCATCCAGTACAGATTGCCACTAATAATGTGTTTAGCAGCACAACTACCAATAAAATATCATGATAGCAGGTATTAACCCACCAGACCCTGCATGATTGTTCTTTGAATGAGAAAAACAGCTTGATGGATTCAGCAATAGAGTGCTTTCAAGAAAAGTCGATCCTATAATCATGCTGCATTTCAAATAGCGCATGTTTTGTCCCTATTTTGAAAGATGAAGGTGTGGAGTTTCAGCCCAACGTTTATATTGCCAGGAAGGCAAATTTAGTTACAGGCAGTTTAATAAACAAATTTTACAGTACAACAATAGAGCGTTGATTTTCCAATAACCAGATTTCTCTTGGCCTTGACAGTGTGCAGTGTTGCAAATGCAGCGGACCCAGATCAACTGCCTGCACGTTTTCCTCACTCATTTATTAGCTCTCATTTGGGATGTAGCGTATCGGACCATATGGTACATTCACAGTGTACTCACAGATCAAATCAGGTAATCTGGCACAGCTCCACAGAGTAGGCATTGGGATGCTACTCAACACACTATGCATTTATAATATTTTTAAATCAATGTGCTGTTAGAACAAAGTGCCCTAAGCAGATGCTTGTCTCTGTATCAGATGACTTTTTCCATTAATCAGAATCAAGAATCAACAAAGGCAGCAACTGATATTTCAGACTTAATCTGGTTTAACCATGAGAGGACAGATGTTTCCCTACAGAAATCCATTCAACTAAATTTTAGTAAAATCAGTCAATTTACAGCTGAAACCCTTGTTTTTTTTTTTTACAGGCTGGCACTTTTTGCTCATGTATTATCTTTTTAAACTAGGGACGAGATATGGTTGGTTTTTCAAAAAAACTCATATGCTCATCTTTACCAAGGGTATCCACAGTTGGGGATGGGACTGTGGGTGTGTCCCAAAAGGTGGAGAGAGAAGGTGTATATGCTTGAGCCAAATTTCATTCCACCATTCAGAGCGAGATTTGATCCAGGTAGCTTTTGCTTTTTGGTGGGCATGTGCTCAACCAACTTCACCAAACAAGGGCAAACAGGTAGTGCAACCTCAAATACATAATGACATCTGAGAAAGTGGTGGGAAATGAAGTAAATCCAGCCAAAATGCCGACTGCAAACAAAGAGGAAGTCAAACTGGTCCTTGTAACAAACTCAGACTGGGATTGTTTATAATCCCCCAAACTAAAATAATACCTGATTACACTGCACATTGTGACGGACAACAAAGCATTTTTCTTCCTGAACACTTTTGGGTGTATTTTATGGATTTTGGGCCGCTGATCAGTTAAAATCACCTTCACATTTTACTGCCATGGACTGTTGTATAAAAACATGCAAGATAAACTACTAAAAAGAGCAGCAATTAGTAAAACTACTTAATTATTTCATGTGCGTGTTTTCAGTTAGTACAATGGTTTTCATGATCCCTCTTTTAAGGCAGAAAATGTAGATATTGTAAAATCATCACGTGCCAGTAAATATTTGTAATACATGTTATATGTCAAAGTGACACTATTGCTGATGTATAAACTATTAAAGGACAGTGATGGTGTAGTAGGCAAGGTACACAGCTACTGACCATAAGAGATGTGTACTGGAAATCACAATATGATATGCATCATGATACAGAGGTCACGTTAGAATTATATCATGATAAATTGTGATATGATGCATATTGCGATATATAGTTAATATACACTGCTCACAAAAACTAGGGGATTTTTTATTAGGAGATATCTTATTTTAAAATATCCCCTATTTTTTGTGAGCAGTATTGTTAAATAGTTCATTGAAAACATAAAAACAGATGAGATATGGTGTACAATCTGAGATATCTTAATTCATTACATCATATTGATAATTCGGTGGACAATTTGAGTCAACACCACATTTAAAATGTGTTTTTCTTTCCTTAAATTAATCAATATTTTGAGCTGAAAATCAATATAGTATATTGTGAAAATAAATAATGCAATATTGTTGTATCGATTTTTTAGCACAGCACTACTGACCATAAGGTTAAGGGATCAGCTGCTTAAATTACAAATGGTTTTACATGCATCTATTGGTAATTCCCATTGAAAAAGATTGCAGATATATTTTTGGTACTGTACAAACATATTATCGTATTTTATCTTCATATTTGTTTATTTGTATTTACATCTGTGTTGTTGTTATCATGTGTATAGCTACTGCAAAATTGAAATTTCCCCTCGGGGATGAATAACGTTCTCTCACACTCTCACTGAACATTTGTTTGTCTTAATGACTAATGCACAACAAAAATGTATGCAAATATAAAAATTCTAAAGATTATCTTTAGTTTAGTACGGCATGTTTTACAATCAATCGTTGAAGACCTCAGCTCTCTTGCAGTACTCTCTCTTTCCACCAGGGATCCTTTGTTCTTCTCAGAGCTACTCTCTCTTTATTTCTTCAGGTTGTCACTTATACACCTTTGACTGCTCTCAGTAACTACCTCTTCCTGCGATTTTTGTTAAACAGCAATTACGACAATCAACATCCTCCGCTGACACAACTATGTGTTCCCACCACTTTCTACTTCTGTTATCTGCATCTGTACACTGTCCTACCAAGCACCTGTCAATTCAAAGATTACGGTGACTGTTTTTAAAAACCTGACACTTGTACCTCATGCTGAACTCTATACTGAAGTGCATTCAATGATAATGATGGATATTTAATGCCTAATTATGCATACTGCATTGTTCCTATACATCCCTGTGGACTGTGGTGGCCTAGTGGTTAAGGTACAGCTGGGTCCCTGAGCAAGGCCCTTAACCCACAATAGCTTGGATTGTTAGACTGTGTTAGTTGTACATTGCTCTGGATAAGGGCATCTGCCAAATAACATAACATATAACATAATACCAATGCTAAGAATGTGACAAATATAGTAGTAAAAACCTATACTAAGTCATGTATACCTATGTATACACACTACAATCTGGCACTATGTAATCTGAAAACTCAGTTACCCAGAATCCTATGGGTTAGTCAACCAAATAGTATGCACCTTCATTACAAGGTATATGAGGCTGAAAAGTTCCTTATTGAGCTCATTCCCTTTACATATTTCTGTGCATACTGAAAAGTTAATAAAAAAAAACAAAGATTCTGAAAACAGCAAGAAAATTATTAAATGGGAACTCTGAAAAGAAAAATCAAAATTCTAACACTGTAGTGAGTTGAGAACAAGCTTGAGTGTTAACTAGTCTGTGAAATAAGAGTGGGAAATAAGAAGAAATAAATATTGAAATAAAAGATGGTGCAGAAAACACTTCTTATTATTGCATAATATTATAATAACTAAAATATTATCACACACCAATCTAATGTAAATACCATAACTGCTCATTGTTTACTCACTAATAAGATTACTATTAGTTCCAATGCTTGCCACTCCATCTGGAGACCCCTATTGAGCAAGGATTTTATGTCCAAAATCCATCTGTCCTGTGAGATATACATATTTAAAGCACTTCAAAAACACCCTTATCCAGAGCAGCTGAATGTTTTCCAGGGCTTAACAGTAGTAACAGTGCAGGGATTTGAACTCACAACCTAAAAGATTGTCCAGAGAATAAACCAGCTCCCAACACCATTAAACGCAGTTATTGTAGTTTTATTCATCTAAGGGGCCAGATTCATTTAAAGATGTAATAAATGTTCATAAATAATAATGATAAATAATAAATTATAATTTCAGTGATTTTGAACAATTCTTTTTGACTTTGTGTACTATTTAGTTTGGCAATGTGTTAGTAAATGTATTTATTTGATCAAGAAGAAGACTAGAGTAAGAAGCTTATATATACTGAGACTTCATTAACCTTACTGTGATCATTATTGAAATGCCAGAGGCCAAAACATTGGAGATGCTCTATGCTGCTCTATGCTGGAGATGCTCCAATGTTGTTTAAATTTATTTCTTAAATCATGTCAAGCAAACCTATGCAAATCAGCAACACTCATGCCAACTACACTACTATAATAGAAAATAAAGTAAAGTAGGCTCTATATTGAATCGTAGTACATCAGAACAAACATATAGTGATTTAAAGAGCACAGCTAAGAAGGCCTTGTACTCCTGTCATCAGGTGTGCATGCAGAAATAAACATTTTGAGAAAATGCATTGATATGTAGCTCTGCCAACATTTATGTAAACAAAGCAGCCAGGTTGGGGTACCCTAGAGTGAGAGACTAATATGAGGTACAGCATTTTGCTGATGGCAGCAAAAGTATTACTTTATGGCTCCATAAGGAACAAACATGTGCAGACTCAGTAAGTAAAAATAACTGCAAGCAAACCATTTATAGGATCTATCTATTTGTCTTATTACCATGATACAGACTAATCTCTAATATAATAAACTAATATACAGATGTATATATACATTTCTACCACTTCTTCCCACCAAAAAATATTTTGAAAACAGATTCAGAATGTACACCGTATATTCAATCAAGCATTTAAAAAGTAGCACTAACTATGAACCTGAAAAATGTAATTTCTCATTATTGTATGAGAAGACCTCAAATGACCCTTTATTAGCATTGGTATTCAATTGAATAAAACTGACATAGCTTTATTGACCAGTTTAATTCAGAAAAATCAGCTTTGGTTTTACCGGAAAAAACAACACAACAATGAAAACACATTACAGAATAGAATAAAAGTACAGAAAAGACCCATTTAATGGGTCTTTAAAGGTTGGTAGATTTGATTGCATTAGGAACAAAGGATGTAAGACTCCACTTTGTGAAGGGAAATCCATAGCATTGTTGCTTATTTCATTCCCACATATTCAAATAGGCAGCTTTATCAATTAATGTTTACATATTAATCATCTTAGCACTATGCAATTCACTAGGGCTGAATGCAGGCAATAATCCATTCTCTTCTTCTGGCTTTGTATTTCCCAAGTGTGCAAATAAATTGTGCTCCTGGATTATAGAGTAAACAGTGGTAAAGGCTAGGTGTACATTAGTCACAGAGCATATATAGCAACATGGCCAGTGATAAAATTCCGGTGGCAATAAGCAGCTTTTCTTCACAGTAATACTGCATAGAAGCTGTAAAAATTATTTCTCCTGGTAAAAGTGTGTTATTTCAGTTCTACAACTCTCTTGCACATCTTCCATCCATTCTCTCACTTCATAGCGGAAAGCTTATTACTGTATGATAATAGCCTTTTTCTAATATGACAGCTCACTACGGGCAAGAAACTTATACAAGATATAATCCAACTCCCCCAGGCCTTAGTTACATATTTAGGAGCTGCCTCTCTGGCTTAGTGTGTGCTAATAATAAGGGGTTAAACCATCTATTTAATTTGTTTTGGTTCATTGGGCCATGAACTATAATAATCAGTCAAATCCAGAGAACAGACACCAAGATGCTCTCGTATTACAGTCTAAACTCCAGTACAAATACACAAGGTCAAACCACCTCTACTGATCATGGGGGTCCAAAATACATTATCTTATTAATACTTTCATGTATGCTGTGACATGTATTGTATAACCAATGACTTATCCTGCCCTTGTGCTACTTTTTCAAAAGTTTCAAAAGTATTACCAATACGACACCATGCATTTTCTTGTATAATTGAAAAAAAAGCTTTAGTCCACTTCAATTAAAATAAATTACTATAAACAGATTGTGTTAAATTGTAAACATAATTATCTATAGCAGCTTCGCCATATTTAGAAAACTGATTAAAAACTGAAGAACAACAATTCAAAATAATGCATACTATCTCCTTGCATAACAATTTTAACAAAATAAATCTTTACTACGCTGCAATTAAAAGAAATTAGGAGTGTGAGAGCAAGATATGCATCTCTGAGCATGACGTATGATTGTGCCCTCTGGAGTTAAAAAAAAAGCATGTGCATTAGATGGCGTAATAAACAGAACAAATAACGGAACACGATAATGCGAATAGTTCCACTTTTCCATTACTACGTACAGTTGCACTAGTACATATATAAATACAAGTCTGTTCCGACATTAGATATGAACAGTAAAGTATATTGCTACATTATAATGGGAACACTTTTTGCTCTTACTCGAGATTATGTAGAACAATGTATGAGTCTGCTCACCAAAACAATCATTCCATTGCAGCCTTTTTTCTTCACAAAAAGATAAAATATGAAACTATGCATGTCCCCAGTAAGCATCATAAAGTTAACTGCCTTAAACACATGGATGGTGTTTGTCTTCTGTGTAATGTAAATGATAATAGATTAGTCAAAAAAATTGCTGTGTACTCTGTGTACAAACACACAAAACAAACAGGACAAACCCAAAATTTGAAAAAAAAAAAAAAAAAGTCAGGACATTGCAAGTTATTAAGTTACTTAGTATGGACAAGACTTTACCTTTGATTTCCTTAAACTGTTAAATTGTGGATAAACCTGGAGACAGATTTTAACAGATAGAAGAACCCATATTGTTCCGCCCAATGGTACTGGCTTCAAACAGTTGACAAGTAGTTGAAAAATGTTTTTCAGTTAGCTTGTGTTAAATATTCTCTGTTGGTTTCAGGCCACTTCTTTGTGGTCTTCACAGTAAGAGTAGGCATTGTCTTATTTAAAAATGCTTAAGAAAACAACAGAATTTATCTATCTGCAGCATCACCTAATGTTTCAATCTGTGTGCGTAGTTTCTTAATAGCTGATCATAAAATAAGGATTTGCTGTGTCTTTAGGGTCTTGTAAATTGTGGAATAGCTGCAGTTGGAGTGGCGACAACCAGACTCAAGGCAAACAAACAAAGTCAGACAATCCAAGGTCAAAACAGAGACAGACATGGTCCGAGAGCGTAAAGTAGTCGGCAACAGTAAGTGAGCGATATAAAAAAGCAAAAGCGATAGCGATAGTAATGGGTGCAGTAATAGTGTAGCGACAAGGAGTGGCTAAAAGTGTGGTGCTTATGTAGGGAGAGGCTGATGAGAAACAGGTGTGTGTGAGTAGTAGGAAGGCGAAGGTGAATTCGTGGTCGGCCAGGTGTAGTCGCGTGAGCATTCTGTGTGTGTGACAACCTCAAGGTATTTTGCCTATTTTTGGAGCAGACATTTACTGTTCTTTACCTTGGACCTGGACTTGATATTGTACTCTCTACCTGTAGATATCTGTATCTCCTTGTTCTGTTTAAGAGCTTGTTTTCAGGTTTGTGATGAGCTCCATCATGTGTGATAGATTCAACTAATGACTAAGACAGAAGATAATTTGGAAGATTTTATATGTTAGTTTTTTTATATCAAACCTTTAAAAAAGTTAATGATATTTTCTTGAAGACTGTGTAAATGAAATGTGCTGTTTCTAGCTTTTCCACTCAACAGTTCACTGAACAAACAGTGATGAACAGCTGGTGGCACAGGCTGCAGAAGCACATTTTCTCAGTTCTTATTACTTCTCTGACCAATGATTTGTAATTAATATATAGCAATTTTAGATTTGTCCAGGAGTGGGTGCCACAATGAGTATGCATGTCCTCCCCATGTCCGTGTGGGTTTACTTCAATTGCTCCGATTTCCTCCCACAGTACAAAGGCAAGCATTAGTTTAATTAATTAAGCTAAATTACAGTATGTATGGCATGATTCTAAGTAACCTTGTGTGTTGATATAGCCTTGCAGCTGTTATAAAATTGCCATGATGCTGAAAGTGGTGTTAAACAAAAGCAAACTTACAAACAAACTTTAATCTCTAGATTATGTTAATAACTAATATAATTAGGTAATTTAATGAATGGTATGCCTTTATACTGCTTCATCCATGTGGATTCATTGCAGTGCTTCTCATGTACCAGCAGCAAGTTTTGCCTCTTGGAACGCTTGATTTTTATTAATAGTTTTGGTAAATATTCCACTGATCCACTATTGTCCACTCGTATGACCTTGTAGTGTTACTGTTTCTTTAGGGTTAAATAGGAGCAAAAAGTAATTCATCAACTTAACATGAAAAACCTTGTGTGATTAATGGCACCCTGTTATTCCTATTTTGTTTCAGGCTACCCTTAACAGCAGTAGTGCTATATTTTGTGTTGCCAGTCCCCTCTGAACACGTCCAGAATGTCATTTATATTTGACTGGATCTACAAAGGGTTTAGTGGAGTGCTACAGTTTCTTGGTAGGTTTATAATCTTTACCTTTTAAGATGGCATAAACTTTATCAGATACTAATATTTTATTACCATCAGCACTGAGGTTCAGTACTAACTGAAAGCTCTTCTTCTAATGGCAGGTTTGTATAAGAAATCCGGGAAACTAGTTTTCCTAGGGTTGGACAATGCCGGAAAGACGACTCTGCTTCATATGCTGAAGGATGACAGACTGGGACAGCATGTGCCTACACTACATCCTAGTAAGCACCATAAATCCAAATGATTAACTGAATATTGATCATATACCAAAGATAATTTCTATGTGTCACGTTGGTCGGCAGTGGTCTTCTGATCTGTGAGCATTTCTGTAATGGAAGATGGTCAAGAACCAGAGCTTACATGATCTGTCCATAGTAGTCGCACATCCACTGTAGATATGGTGGCTAGATATTGTATTGCTGCAATAGTTATGAAGATCACAATTATTGCACCACTGATCCAAATCCGTTTGTTTTTCAGCCTCCGAGGAGTTGACCATTGCTGGAATGACTTTCACCACGTTTGATCTTGGTGGTCACGCACAAGGTCTGTTCCTTTTGTTGTACTTTTTTCCTTTGTACCTTCCAGACGTTTCCATAGTGACATTTTATTATGTTAATGTACTATAAATATAAAGGGTGTTTTCATTGAAAAATGTGTGCGCTGAAACTCGGTGAGTGAACATGAACAGTTTATGTAGTTAGAGAGAATATACATGTAGTGTGGGGACAGACAAAGGAGTGCTAATTACATTAGGACAGGCAAATTTACAGAACTAAAAAAATCACACACACACAAGCGCGAGAAACTTTCGCAAAAACGTTTTTAAACACACCAACTGAGTTGGAACACTAGTCCAAACGTGAGTTGACCAGCTCAACCGGTAAGGTAGGGAACTCGAGTGATGACTAACTTTTTGTGTTCTTAAACTTTAACCTGATTGGCTGGTGTGACCCGCGGGACAGAAGAAGCAAAACTCTGTGCATTAGAGTGCAACAAAACAATAATAATATTCCCTCAGTACATAAATGAGCAATTTGCAAAATAATATCTAATAATTATTAATAAGATATGGTAATCAGAGTACAGTACAGTGTAATGTAATAGTTTGGCAGTGATGTACAGTGAGTTCGTCTACAGTCATTATGTCTGAAGTTACATTTACGGCATTTAGCAGACACCCTTATCCAGAGCAACTTACAACTGACATGTTCGTACAATTTATGCAATTTTGGGTTAAGGGCCTTGCTTAAGGACCCAACTGTTGCAGCTTGGCAGAGGTGGGATTTGAACCCAATACCTTCAGGCCGAGAATCCAGTGCCTTAAACACTAGGCTACCACAGTCCCCAGAATATAGATAGAATATAGATCTTTACTTTCAATTATAATTTGATCTCTCTTCATGAAATTGTTTTATGTAACAAAACACATACGGTAAAATCTAAGTAAATCTTCTAAGATACTCTCCAAGCAATTGAGATCTAAGGGCCAGCTTGCCAGTGTTCTGATTTGAACCCTGGACCTTGTGGTCCATAGTTAAATAGCTAAACCACTGCACCACCAAAGTGCCACCCAGCTTCTCAGACGTTATACAGTCATACAGAGAATGTGTGGTAGCCTCAGTAGGAAGTGTTGATGAACATAAGATGGAGCATGGTTTCAAAAGTGCGAGTTCTGTCCAGAAGCGTTGAGCTGTAAACCATTGTGCGCTAACCTTAGCTCAAGCCAACTGGCATCTCTCTTCAAAAGGATTGCAAATAAACTTTGGTTATTTAACTTTATGCATTTGTACTGAACCGTTATAGCCAAAAAACGTAAAACAAACTGTGATTTCTGTGTACCATTACAGCCCTACACTGTAATAAAGCGGGCATTTTTTAAACACCAGTCACATTCTTGTGTTACTCTTTCTCCAGCCAGGAGAGTGTGGAAGAACTACCTCCCAGCTGTGAATGGAGTGGTGTTTCTGGTTGATTGTGCAGATGACCAACGGATTGCTGAATCCAAAGTTGAGCTTGATGTGAGCCTTGCAGCCATTATTTAATGTGTTACTTTTGTATAAGCATTTGTTTATAATTACGTAATCATTGGTGTTTGTTTGTGTGTTCAGGCACTGCTCTCTGATGAGACTATATCTAATGTGCCAGTCCTGGTTCTGGGGAATAAGATCGATCGTCCAGAAGCACTAAGTGAAGTGAGACTACGGCAGTACTTTGGTCTTGATGGACAAACCACTGGCAAGGTCAGAATGCCAGAAAATGCATACAGTCCAAGTATTAAAAGTAATATCCTATGTCACTCTTGGCTGCTTTTAATTGATTATAGCTCTGAAAGTACACACACAAATTGTGAGAAGTATATCATGGCATGTCATTTTAGAGGGGTAGACAAATCTTCAATATAAACTGTATTGTACTATAAGAAAAATCCACTTTAAGCCATTATAATAATCTATATATAATAATAAATCAGCTGTTCACATGGCACAGCAGCAACTCCCTAGCCCACTAACAAGACCGTGATAAGTGGGGTTAAAGGTTGCATATAAGTTGTTGCTGATTTGTTGTAGGTATGGTGGTGTAGTTGTCAGCACTGTTGTCTCAGAGCTCCAGAGACTTTGGTTTGGTTCCTGGCCCAACTACACCCTGCATAGTTTCTCGCATTCCATAGATATGCCTTCGATCAATTTGTTACTGAAGTGTCGAAGAGTGAGCGAGTGGGTGGAGAAGTGAGTTGTAGGGTGGATGGGTGGTTCATTGGTTGAGTTAGCAAGTGGACCAGGGAGTGTGTGGGTGCGAGTGTGAGCAATATGCACGGTGATTGAGTGAGTAACTGGGTGGACGGTTGTTTATTAATACAGTTTTATAGTCCAAGCAATTGTGGGTTAAGGGCCTTGCTCAGGGACCCAACTGTGACAGAGGTGGGATTTGAACCCTGGACCTTCTGGCCCATAGTCCAGTACCTTAACCACTAGGCCACCACAGTCCTATATATTTATAGTTATAGCATATTTTAATTCATCTCAAGATCTTAATTACATTTACATTTACAGTATTTAGCCCTTATACAGAGCAACTTACAAAAGTGCTTTAAGGCATCAGTAACATAATCCATTCCTAATAATCAGGAATCTACACAAGAATACACTTATGAAATTGGTATGGTTGTGTATTTTTGTAAAGTCTTCTAGGTACAGTCACTTGTTGCCTGGCATGTAAAAATAACAACCAGACTTGAATGTGTTTAGTTGAGATGCACTGAAATATTTCAGACAAAAATTGCAGAAACTTCTGACCGAAAACAAGGTTAACATCCACAGACTGGAGACAAATTCAGATAACAAGCAAACCAAGCATGGGAAGCAACACTATAAAATATTTAAAATGCATTTACATTATCCAAACTGTTTTAATGTATATCTTATTTTCTAAAGTACATGCAATTATTTGTTTTTTATTAACAGTTATGTGTTCAGTTATATAGATTAATGAAAAATTCCTTTTTTTTGCTCTAAAGCATTTCCTTTAACACCAGTGATATTTGGCTGATGCTGTGTAATCTGTCTTTACAGAACCGTAGCAGCGACGAACATGAACGAGACCAGCAGTCGCTCTCATGCTGTGTTTAACATCATCTTCACTCAGAAGCGATTTGACAGTGACACAGACAACACCTCCGAAAAGGTAGGCATACATAAGCATAGTTTTAGGTAAACGTAAGCTTCTTAAATGTCTTATTAAAAGTGGAGTCTTATTATTTTTTAATCATTTTACTTACATTCATTTCAGATTTTTTAAGTTTAAAATATTTTTTATTTTTAATAGACTCACAGAAAAAATAACAGTCCTATTAAATGACTGGTGTAGATTATAGCTGGGAAATATGACTATGACATCAGATATTGCAAAAGATTCATCTTGATTTTGGTTTGAATTGGGTTGGGGGTTTTGGATGTTGCTGTTCACTAGTGTTTTAACAGCTGAAAATGATTTCAGCTCATTATAGTCCAGCATTGATCTCAGATCAGTTATTGTCTCTATTTGCTTCCTTGGTTCAATACCTGTCATCCATAGAGGATTCCCTCTAACAATGAATGTTAGTTCTATGTTTGTTAGTTTTATTCCATTCATTCTTTCTGCCAGAGATATAGGGTGGAAAGTTAAGATTATATTTGGTACTGACAAAGTCAGACTGTTAGACTCGGGCAGGAATGACTTGTAGGTCACCATTCAACATCCATTATCTTCTGCTTAATCTACATGGGGTCGTGGGCCAACCAGTGCCCACTCGGCAAATCTGGGCGCAAGGGCAGGAACAACCCTGGATGGGGCACCAATCCATCACAGGCACACACACAGACTCACGTGAACACTCCACTATACTTAAGAGACATAAATTAACCTAACACACATCTTTCAACTGTGGGAGGAAACCCAAAGTACCCAGAGTAAACCCACACAAACAGGGTGAGGACATGCAGACCCAGGCTGCTCCAG
>JAUZSU010136406.1:0-16032 GCA_034780255.1 Parotocinclus maculicauda | reverse complement strand
TGGTGGGTTAAGGGCCTTGCTTAAGGACCCAACTGTGGCAGCTTGGCAGAGGTGGGATTTGAACCCAGAACCTTCAGGCCCAGAGTCCAGTGCTTTAACCGCTAGGCTACCACAGTCCCACTTCATAAGCGGCCTCCAGGGTCACCAGATCTCAATCCAACACATCACCCTTGGGATCCGCAGCAAGAGGGGGTCCAACCCTGTACCTAATAAACTGGTGTAGATGCAAAAGAAATCCACATAAAACCAAAGACCAACTGTGAGGTCATAATGTGGCCCTGCTGGCTCGGCAACCTGTAATGCATCCTAAAGTGTGAGACGGTTCCATTTGCTCCTGACAGGATTACATTAGTCGATGAACAGAACACTTCCACATCATTACCTCATAAAAGCAGCACACGGCGGTGGAGAAAGGAGCATCATCGCCCGGTCTGCAATACCCGCCTGGGCCTTTGCCGTCGTACCTTTGATTTACTGTAATCCATCAAGGAGCAAACTCTTGTCTTGTTAGCGAGCCTCTTTATTGACCGTTGCGAGTCGCTCGCTGATTGCGAGTGTCTGGGCTTTTTGTCAGTCGCTAATTGCATTGTGCCCCTTCTAAATGAAGTAAGGAACAGCGACTGGGATGCAATGCTTAATTACCAAGTGGTTCAAAACATTTACAGGCCAAAGACTCCCAGGAGATTAGCGGGGATTGTTAGGGAGGCCCCGGGCGAGTGTGGGAACGACGAGTGTGCATTCCTCTGGGACGCGAGCGCTCGCGACAGCTCACTTGTCGACAGGGGAGCGCAGTAAACGCCGTCCCCTATTGATCGGCCGGTATCGAGTTTATCCGGGGTTGTAGTCGTTACGACAAATCGATGCATAAATTTAGCGTCTCAAGGAAGAGCAGAACAAACCGGATCGTTGGGGAGGATCTGCTGGGAGTCTGAGGTGCATTAGAAGATCAGTTTCTCACTTTCTCAGATTAGCTGCCATTTGATGGTAATAAAGTGACTGTATGTGTCCTTATTTCTTCCCATCGAAAAGCAAACCGGAGAAAACATGCACCCATTTGGATTTCGGAATTCCGGGCAGAACTTTCCAACTAGGTTAAATGCTAAACCTCCTCGCTCGTCAACATGCAGACCACACGATCCATTCATACTGCCATTTCAGACTTGACAAGCTTACGTGGCCGGGTCACCGAGAGTCACCCCGAACACCACCTCAATCCTCCAGAGGGAGGTCCTGGTGCCCTCTGGTCAAAGCAGGGTAAATGGGAAGGAAATGAAATTCCTTTCGTGGACAGCTCACTCTCCCTGAGAAGCTCAGGAGCGACCCGTGCTTAGTTGTATAACGAAAACCAGCAAAAGAGGTTATGGTTTGTTGCCCCATGGTCACTTCTCACCAGATCTATCCCAGGCACAATCGACTAAAGGGATTATATCTCATTGTCAGCTCAGGGACGTCCACGGACAGAGACAGAGAGGTCTGAGCTGACCTTCTAAGTCTAATGACCCTTACCAGAAAAAAACTAATTCATTAAAAAAAAGCAAGTAACAAGAACCCTGGGTTGCTACAGACTGGAACAGTATCGTCTTCACAAATCCAGGTTCTGTTTGGGATCTGACCATGGTCGAGTTTGAGTATGGAGATCTCCTGGTGGGCGTTTTAATCCTGCCTTTGCTGTGGAGCGACACACTATCCACGAGCCATTGCCAGTACCCCAGTCAGTCACCCCAGCAGTGATACGGGGTACACTAACAACTCAGCGAAATGTGCAGGACATACTGCAGCCCCATGGTGCCTCTTATTACCTCTTGGCAGTTTAACTGACATTTTTCAGAGAGGTAATGCTCGCCCAAACACAGCAAGGGTTCCCCTGGACGGTCTCCACCAGATTTCAACACTTCCTTGGCCTGCCTGGTTGCCACATTTATCGAGAGTCGACCCACAGAAGAGCATTTTTATTAGAGACATTAGAGGTAACACTTGTGTTTAGTAGCTTTTGTTAAACATAAGTACTGGTCGTTTCAATCACTCGTGTTTTTAGTACTGTACTGTACCTGTTAGTACCTGAGGTGGGAGTAAGTCACACGTGCAAGTCATAAGCAAGTCTCAGGTCTTAGGATTCAAATCTCAAGTCAAGTCATTCAAATTATTATGCCCTAACTTGCTAATGTTTTGTTAGCCAGTGATTAGCGTTAGCTTAACAGACAGTCACTTACCTCTCTCTGTGGGTTTTGAAGTGGCGGATTAAGTTTAAAGTTGTGGTGGTCGTGTGGCTGATTTTGGTACTGCAAACCCTGCACGTTGCTGTTCGCTTTTTGTTCTTCTCATCAACTACATACTCCTTAAATCCAAATTTCACTATTTTAGGAGCTGCCGCGTCCATGATAACGGCTGATCAACTCTGCTGGTCTGGTGCGTTCTGATGGGTTGCCAGGTTTACGCGCATTGCAAAACAAAATCACCCAATCATCTGTGCCAAATCTCAAGTCATGAATTCCAAGTGAAGTCGAGTCTTTTATCAATGTTCATCAAGCAAGTCTCAAGTCCTTAAAATCGTGACTCGAGTCCGACTCAAATAAAGTCATGTGACTCGAGTCCCCCACCTCTGGTAAATTATAACAACTCTTAGACTTTGAGCATAAACTAAATACACAATTTTTTAGAGTTTAAACAGGAGACAGCTAAAAGATGTTCAGAAATAAATGTTTAAAAAAGCAACATTACATTCATGTATAATAACTAAAGAAGCACTAACAGTATTCCTGGTTCCTTGGATTATCAGAAATACCAAAATTGGCTAAAGACACACCAAATGAGATTCCATGGTAAACATATGCTATGCTATTAGCTAAGAAAAACATTTTTATCATATCCCTGTTAACGTTCTTGCTAAAAAGAATCCAAACAAAGCCCACCATTTGTTGCATTTTGGACATTGGACAACTGGCTTTACTAGCAACACCATGCAAATTCATTATCTACAACAGCAACAGCACAAACCAGCATAAAACAAAACTAGCATGGGGGATTTCTATGGGAAATGGAAAAAATAGACTTGACTGTCGCTCAGATTTTCTCCTAAGCAAAAAGACTCATGTAATTTCATATGTCTCTTGAGGTTTAGAAGGATCTAAAAAAAACTCCCATTGATTCTTATGTTTCTGCTGAAAAAACTGCGAAGGTTTTATACAGTTTCTTTAGTTTAACAAAACAGTTTTATAATGACTATACCTTGTTAAATAATAGCCATGCTAGCCCATTATTTTGTGGCTATGCTCTTTGCCCTAAATAGGATAGTGCAGTGGGGTTACACAAGTGCTATTGTTACCCCACTGCACTACCCAAATACCCTAAGAGAGTGACATGACCCAGCATATCACATTTACTTGGATTATCACTCACAAAACTTTTGAGATGCTTCAAAATGAAATATTCCATAATAAAATATCCCCTAATTTATTTGAGCAGTGTAGATTAGAGTTAGAATATGAAGTGAAAACAATTAAACACCTGCAATTGTTTTGTACACCTGTGTGAATTCGGGTCTGTGCTAATGAACAGAACCGCCATATGTCAAAACTCCCATTCCCCCTGCTAATTATCTGCTAATTAATACAGATTAGCAGTGGCCTGGTTTATTTATTTACCCACATAAAATGGAAAATGAGCTGACAACAACATAAACACAAATGGCACATTGTTTTGTGGTTATTCTTGTTATTCTCAAACCACAGCTCACCAATCTACCAAATTCACAATAATAATTCACAGGATGTGATCTCACAGGATGTAACCATGGCAATGTTCTTCAGATGTTATGTTATCTGTTGCTGTTCATTTCTATTCATGACTGGAATAAGTGGTTTTTTTTTTTGTTAGTTTTTTTTCTTTAATGTGGACCGTACCATTTCTCATCTTTGCCACTTTCCTCTTTGTAGCGTCTTTATTAAGGTTGCAGTTGCCCAAAACGGAGAAGGCACAGTATATTAATGTAATAACTAGTCATCTAACTTGTTTTAATACACTTTTTCAGCTTCTTAGCTTCTGATTTTGATGTCACCTGCGTATGGATAAATGCTAACTTTTACTAACAATGCTAACAATACAAAATGTCATATCATGTAACATTAGCTGAAACTGATGCTTAGGATTTTTATTGATGCATTTTAACAGCAATATAGAATTTATTTAATTTTAATAGTAGCTTATGTAAACGTGTTGGTGTAATTAGTCTTCAGATATTTTAATATTAACCTTTATAAAGTGCCCCCTTTTTGTTTTCACTCAGGAGCTGTACATACATTCTTGAACCAAGATTAGATTTTATTCACAAAGTCAACATGAGCAAGAGGTAAGAAGGAGATATAAGGTACTTTGTGGTAAAAAATAGATGCATTAATGTTAATCACCTACATATTGCAAACATTACAATAAACAGATAAAATACTGTTGGACTGCATCAATATACTGGTTACCCTTTACATCCTAAGGAAAAAAATGTAACCCCCTGCACAAATGTCACCGTATAATTCATACTTTGATGACAGGTAAGTAGAATTTGTATGTATGATTTTGATCCTGAAGTCAGATTTCATTCCTCCTTAAGGACCATCTCAAATAATATTCATTATAACATTTTTCGAATGCAAAAACCCAGCCTATTGTGCCCTGCAATTTACTCACACACTTTTTTTTCTCCTTTCTGACAGATTCAAAGCACCTTAAATCGTATGTCATTAACTCGCAATTAGAGGCGACTTTGAAAACCCCCTCTCATCTTATCAGCACCTCGGCTAAAGGAAAACCAATCATTTTGTTCTCTAACAAATTGACCCACTCCCTCCTCTTTCTGTTTTGAATGACAAGAAGAAAGTGAAGTACTTGCACTGATTTCCTTCCAGTCATTGATAACATTGCTAGTCAAAAACCAATTAAGCTCTAGTCAACATTTAAGCACTGTTCTAGTTTTTGGCCTAGAATATTACACTATTAACAATCTGGATAGGGTTTTTTTTTTGGTTTGGTTTTTTTTTTTACTGTTTTTTTTTTTTTTTTACATTCCGCTTTAAACCAGAAATACTTATTTAGAAGAACAGTAAATACACTGTTTACAAACAGTAGGGATTAAAATGAAATTTCCTCAAATTTTTGTGAGCTGTGTATGTAGTAAATTATTTGCTTATGCAGTATGAGAGATCAATTCTATATATACCATTTAGATGAAAACATGTTCATGTTTGTGGTTTTATTTTATTGATAAGGTGAGAAAAAAAACAGTTGAGCTGAAACCAGTTTAATTTGTTTTTTTTTGTTTTTGTATAGGCATTTAGACTGCTTAATGTTCATGATTTAATTGCTGTACTTCCCATTTTCTCTTCAGCTGTGTCATGTAAATTTGTCCTTTCCAACAAACTGGTCCTTCTCATGATACATTCAGGATAATGGAGCCTTAGCTCATTTCCCTAGCCTGTGAAAGTGAAAGGAGATCTTTTGATTTGAAGAAGCGTTTGTTTGTGTGTCAGCAAAGGTGCTCTCAAAACTCTCCACCAGCACCAAAGTTCATAGATATTCCTTTTCCTGTATTTCACCTTTATAAAGGATCACAGAAAAACACAACCTAGACACAATGGGATATCCTTTCTCTCTGAGAGCTGTCAATAAGCAGCTTTTGTCTCCAGTACTCCTGGTGGTATTACGATGATGATATAGTTTCAATGATGGCACGCTTTTCTGACCCAAATGCAACTAAACGATCCCAAACTATGACACTACCACCAACTTGCAAAGTTTCTCCAGACATTATGCTTTTGTTGTAAAGCAAAATGTTCTGGGTTTTTTTTAGCAATCTACAAAACATATTTTTCCAAATAGCTATTTGGAAATACCTATTTCTGTAAGGGGAGAAAAAAGCATTTATTAGTTTTGTCTAACAGATTGTAATATATATTTTTGGAGAACCTAAGAGTGGTGGTTGTTTCCAAACAAAAACTGCATGCAGCATCATAGTTTAGTTTTTTACTTAAACCATCTTCTAGGAAACCATGCGCTTTCAAGTGTCTAAAAAGGGGCAAGTTGAACCTCTTGTAAAGGCTTGGAGTTTTATTTATGTTTTATTTATTCTTTTCTCTTCTGTGCTGTCAAATAGTGTCAGATCTCAAATGTCTAAGTGAAGGTGTAAGGGCTTACGTTTGAAACCTGAGTGTAGAGTTTCTTACTGCAGACTTCTTTCATTGCAGTTGCCCTCTCAACGTCACCCTTACTGTTCCCAGGTCAGTAAAAATACTTGTTCAGAAAGAGAACTGACATCTGCCATCCTGTCTTACAGAACAAGCAGTGACATCCTTGAACTTCCGAGAGTCTACAGTAAACCAATCCAAGAACTGATGCTTTCTAGTGGAAAAAAAGATGTGCTTGGAGATGCTCTTTGATTCTGAGGTCCTGTTTATCTGAGGTCAGCGCTAGGTTTCGTTGTAGAGTTGTTATATAAGATTTGGATAGAGAAAGCTTTTCTGGATCAGATTAAAAGGGGTACTGCTATCTAAAGTGCAGTCAAGCACGGATTGGAAACTTTAGTTAGCTTCCTTCTCTCACTGAAATGCAGAGATTTGGTCCCTGACTCATGACCACCACAATTGATGTCATCTCCAAGCTGGCCAAGGGGTTTTAAACCCAGAGACAAGGGTAGTTAAGTGAATGCCAAGCTGTCTGTTCAATGATCCATCCAGCCCTAATCATCACAGTCTCCTACAGATGTCATATACACAGCAACTAGAACTACAGATGTCTGATCATCATACATAGAGGACTGTATCATGTACCCTGGCTATGAAAGGTTGTGGCCTGTGGTCACCGCGGGTTACTGTCACAGTTGTATTCTGACAGATGCCTTTTTTATTAGTGGTTATTTTAAGCTTGTTGCATCAGCAGTTGTTAGGCCAAATGAATAAGTTTGAGGATCTTATAAATAAATATTTAATGGACAATAACAGTTGCTATAGCATTCTACAATGTTAATACATCAATCAAAAGAAAAAATAACACTCTGTACTGTGGTGAATATATATTGTGCATAGTAGCCTACAGCCCTCAGCTGAGCAAAATATGAAATAACTCTTTAAAAAAATTAAATATTTGTGCTGTCTATAAATATCTACTTGTAATTTAACCAACATTGCAGTGACACTTAAGAATCTTGCACAACATTAGCCTAAAACACCTAATTTCACCGATATAGTCTCTGTGATGTGATAAGTATGGAAAGTTGAAATGTACATAAATTAAATATATTTCTTCTGATACAATTGTTTAAATTACATACTGTACAAAGGCACATTCATGACCACAACTGAACATACTGAATCAGTTACAACAAATCGCAAATGCAGGCTGACATTAATTAACAACACATTGGTTACAGAGTAATTGGCTGTTTACAGTATCTTACAAAAGTGAGTTATAGATTTATTAAACATTCATAATTTTGCTGAATCATAAAGCTAAATCTTACCAAATTACTTTTGCAGAAAACGTACATATAGGAATGAAATTTATTTGTGAATGAAGTAGAAGTTCTTACCCGTTTGATGGTTGCATGATATGGTTTAATGTTATAGTTTTATTTTATCATTTGTTTTTCCTCTATAGAGAAAAAATATTTTGCTTGCAACTTGACAAGCTCCTTAAGTTAAATATTAATAAGTAATTACCTGTGACACATTTAGTTTGCCTGCTCAATCTCCAAAGTGTATTCCATACATCTGCGTTGTGCAAGCTCAGTCCCTTCCAGTCTACATTTACCATTCACTTTATTAGGTAAACTTCCTTGTTTTTTTTACTTTATTCTGTTCTTCTGGTCACAGATCACAAACTATTTGGGTGAAGAATCATTCTCTGCACTGCTGTGAGACTGAGGTTTTTAAGAATTCCAGCAGCACTGCTGTGTCTAATCCATTTGTATCAGCGCACCACCACCACATGAGTCACTGCAGTGCTGAAAATGAGCCATCACCCATATAGTACCTAATCGGTGGGGGTCCTGACTATTGGAGAACAGAATAAAGTGGCAACATATGTACAGAAACGGATGGATACCAACTTGTAATTGTATAACTACAAAGTGCATCAATATGGTAAGTGGAACTGGGAAAATGGATAGTTTAAGATAAAAGAAGCTGTACCTAATTAAGTGATCAGTGACGACTGCGTACTCATATTAAATTCTGATTTGCAGATTGGAGCTTTTGTAACAATCATTTGTTAACACATATTGTCTATTCATGTATTGTCATTTGGCTATTGATGAGCATCATTTCCCATATATTCTGAAAGTACCATATAACAGTGACAGAGTGAAGAAAAAGACAGAAATCTAAGAGGCAGGTGGAGAAGTTATAAAAGATTCCAGATGAAGTAGAACAAAGAATGAAGGAGACACAGGAGAAACCACAGCAATACAAAGTGAGACTTTTTTCATTATGTGGGTCTTTCAGACTTTGACCAGTTTTAACCCTTTGTGACCAAATACCAAATTTCTCCAAGTTTTGCCAAGTAGCCAAACACCACATTATCAAATCAGATGCCTCACAGAAAATGACTGACAGATTCCCCCACAGGAAATGACATAAGAAAGCTGCAGTGGAAGCCAAGAGAAAAGGTCTAGGTTTATGAGCGCAGCTGTGTGCGAGTGTCACATTCCTCAGCCCTAGTGCAGCGAGCACTTAACTCTGTGCTGTCACCATTCTTCCAATTACTGCTGCCCGCCAATGGGAGGTGGCTCACCCCTGAATGTGCTCAGTGGAATACTGTGCCGCCACAACATCCATTATTTAGCTGAACTTCACATTTACGCACAGCCCTAACTGCTTCAGTTTTGCCCCGTTAGAGATAAAGAGTATAAGGCTGTAACTCATGGCTGCAGTGTGTAAGAATCTGTTTACAAAGGGATTCCATCTTTAAGGTTCCGCATTTTGTCTTGATGGAGATGTTATAATATTTTATAATTATGCAATATTAGGATATTCTGAATTCTACATGGTCAAACAAGGAATTTTATACTGTTCAGACTGTACCATAGCTACCAATCTAGATATGCTACTAAGTAACTACATTCAAAACACACACATTGGACCTTTTGTAATTTGCAGAGTGAAAAGTCAGTCTAAAAATCAGCTTAATTAAAGAAATTAGAATTGACCTGCAGTCTAATTATAGTCTAAGGGGCTGGCATTTGCAGTATGTTTGCACTTCTCACTGTCTTACACTTCAGATTGAGATTTTAAAAGGTACATTATAACAAAAATACATTGTGTTTTTGAATGTACAGATCTAAAATGTCTGAATGTGTGATACATGTTTAAATAAACAAGTAATAAAGTGAATCTTAAGTTATACTTCAAAATAAAAAATCACAGTGGAAACATTCCTGCCATAATGTGATTTGAATTTGCAATGACAACAATGTGTGTTTCGCTTGTAAATGACACCTGAGAATTAATGTCTTAATAAGTAATGAATTGCCCATCAGCAGTGGCCCCTGGAGTTAAAGTTCTCCTGAATTTCAAATTAAAACATTGATTTAAAAAATCAGCTTCAGATTTTGCTTTTCTTTCAAAAATCTTTTAAAAAGGAAAGAAATTAATACTTTGCATTAAGAAGGTATTGTTGTGGTAATAGGTTTTGTTAACATTTTCCACTTAATGGCTATATAGTGCTTTAAAAGAACAAAAATACAATTAATTGCATAAATGTGCTAAAATTTGTGAAATTCAATATTTTATTTAAATTGAATGTGCTCTCACTTTCTCTCTGTTTGATTTTGTTCCTAGGTTGCTTAGGAGACAAAACATGTGGTGGCTTCTCCTAGGCACAGAACAATTGCCTTGCAATTACCAATTGGACTTCAAGGGGCTAGAAAAAACAGTAGGAGGATTTAAAGGCTGATGACATACCTGCAGAAAATTCTGCTATTGAGCCAGTGGATAGTATGGTACCTTTGTTGGAAATAGTAGGTAAGGGGTGTGTCTGTGCATACAGGTGCTTCCCAATTTACAATGGGGATACATTGCAATAAATCCCCTGTAAGTAGAATGCATTACAATAATACATACTGTGTATATATTATTGTTTAATCCACTTTAGACATGCTTAACACACTTGCATTAACATACAGTTGGGCACAATAATTAACACCAATTCTCTTTTATAATAAGGTTGAATTTCTCACTATAGTAATTAAATAATGTATTAAAAGTGAAAATAGATAAGTCCATTGGCACTGCTGCTTAGCTCATTCAGATGGCTGCTGTCTGCAGTAGATGGCCAGCATCTGCGGGAGAGTATCATAGTGTGTATTGTTTGTCCCAGGGGAAAAATCAAACTTCTAAATTCAGTATGTGATTTCTGCTGGATGTGTTATGAGATTCCCATGGGTAAAGTCAGAACTATTATGATAAAGTTACAATGTAATTGTAGGCCTTGTGTTAATATGTAATAGTAAACTATCTTTATTCTGAAATGCATAAAATTGTTTTATGCCATGAAGTAAGAGTAAAAAATATATGAAAAATAATCATTAAGATTTTCCCAGTATAGAGACAATCAAAACAATGATGGTGAAATACTTCTTTAATTATTGTATAAGTGGTTTAAAGCATCATGTGGTAAAACAAAAAGAACATACAATATGACTATGGCTTTAGTTAGAATTGTCTAAATTATAAAACCAGTGCAGGTAGGATAAACACTTAATAGCAGAGTACTGCAAGGTTTAGGTGAAGAATGTTAAGGTAGTTGTCACTTAATTGCAGCTGTTCTCATATTTTTCAGCATATATTAACCTCAGTATAGTTATGGGGAGGAGAAATATGTAAACTGCATGTGAGGTTAGGAACAGTTCAGACTGAAATACTCTGACAAACAGTGATGGAAAAAGTGAGTGAAAGCTGACAGATATAGAGGCGAAAGAGTGGGAAGTCCAAGAAGGGGAGAGAGGAGGAAACTGATGTTAACTTTTCTTAGAAAAATAATTGTTCTGTCAGAGTAAAAGCAAAGCAGCTCCAGTAAGAGAAATGCTTCAAAATTATGAGGATAACTTTGATAGTTAAAACATTTATGTATTTTAAGTGTTAAGAAATGAAGGTAATAAAATAATCTCCACTGTTTAAGAAAACACTTAATTTTGAAGAATTTCATAAGGCATATTGGGCAAAAGCTAAAGCATCATTACTAACTACCTAGTTGGTAAAACAAATATTAGCACCATTTTACCATTACCAGCCTTGTTACCTTTTAGCCAGTACCGTTTTACAAATGCTGTTTTTGCAGATTATTGTAGATGTTTTTAAAACAGTACAAATCATGCATTAAATATGTAGGCGTTGATGTTGCAAAATTTTGCAACCACTTCCCACATGCGCAATTTGACTTTAATTACCCATTTTGTCTTCTCCTTTAACTATAATTATATAGCTATACTTTTGACTTCAGTTTTTTTATAGTTTGACCTGTGTCAGGTACATTTTTCTTGCCCAGCACTGAGAAAGGTGCTTACCAAAAAAAACATTGGATTGTCATGGGGATTGAAATAAAGGTTTCTCCCATTATAAACCCATTACAAGGAAGCAGCATGAGAGCATAATGCACCAAAACAGCACAAAGTAGTTATTTATAAAGCCTGAGTGTAGCTTGGCAACCTTTTCTAGGTAGTGGTTTTGTTACATTAAGCCATGTTACACAATTTGGAATGCTCCAAAAATATAACGTTTTATCTTGTACTACTAATAATTATCCACCCTTTGCTTGATGGAAGATTCCTGATAAATCATAAATGCTTTGATTTAATGAGTTTATTACAGGAAGCTCTTCTTATTCTAGCACTTGGAGGCCAAAAATACAGCACTTACAGCAGGTGGTGCATATTAAAAGCTACATTTACTGACAGTTACCATGACCACTTGTAAAACCAAATTTAACTGTGTTAAATAATTATCTACTTTCCTGAATACATATGATAAAAAACATCAGATTTTCACATTGACAGGGATTTAACAGGGATTGCTCTTTACAACAAATTTGTAAATGTGCATTATGGCTTTAACAATGGAGATTTCTGATTACCTTAAGGAGTTGCTGATATTCATCAACAAGATTATATCTGGAGACCTTGAACGCCACCAATCCACAGTCGGACAGTCAGGTTGCGTACAAATGGAGGAAATTTAATAATCTTACTCTCATCAGGAGTTGTTGACCAAAAAGATCAAAAGAAAGGTATGTAATATTCTGCTAGGTCATAGATCTGAAACATAGATCTGAAACAGCTGTGACAGTGTATGTTTTTGTTTAAAAAGTTATTGATGTTGCTTGATGAAAGATCCACAATAATGTTAATGCTATTCATTTGTTGGTTGAATGTCTGTAAGACAAAATGAGAGTGTAAGATCTCTCCAGAGTGTTTTTTGCTGCTAATTTTATTCGCCAGATGTTTGACTTGCCGTGAATCACTGAGCAGTGGCACATTATCCTTTAAAGGAACAAGCATTCAAAAAGCTTTTTGAAAATACGTTTTTAGATAAGTTGAGAAAAGCTGATGCTGGCTCCTTGTGGTATTTTGACCACAGCAAGTCACAGATATTTCTTAGAACACAGATCACACAGTCACAGATATTATTAAGAACAAGTGATAGATGTGGAAATACATGTATTAGCTATATCGTACTTAAAAGTATATTCCTTAACGCAAACAGATGTTGAAGGACAAAATTCTTATAGCAAAAATAAAATCCACCCATTTCTAATTCTAAAGTAGGTATCAATTGAGGATACAGCAGACGCTGGATTTTGATAAAAAGTGATTTTTTTCAAAAATGCTCTGCAAATCTTGTCACTTCTTTTTTTTTTTTTTAACAGAGATGTTTTTACAATGATCCATTTTCTTCCTAACTTCAATTGGACACCATGTCTACTCATTAACATTAATCATTCCTTTCCCAGTGGTATAGGACTCATATTTAACTAAGATTGATAAGTAAATCGAGTAAACTGTCAATTCACCCAAATGAGGGTCAAAAAGGAGTGGAGCCTATTCGAGATCACAGGACACAAGTTCATCACATTGCCTACAGTATGCACAAATGCATTCACACACATGGACACACACATACACACAGGGATACTTTACAGCCATTAACTGGCCTAATGCATGTCAAGTGGAAGGAAACTACTAAGGAAGTACTGGGAAAACCCCCACACAGACATACACAAAACATGGTCCAGGATTCGATCTGAGTCTTTGGAACATTGAGGCAACAGGGGTACCATTTAATGACGCTTTATTTGATTTTTTTTTCTTATTTAATCCATACTTGTGTTGGTCAGGGTTGAGGGCTCTCCACCACCTATCCCTGCATAACACATGGTGATGATATAAGCATAGGTGTTTTTGCACCAAACAGTGCAGAGCTCGAGCAAAATCTACATTTATTTCAGAGCCTTTTTTGGTTTGCATTTGCACTATCAGGAAAAAACATGGAGGGATGAACACTGTGAGACAGCTGATAAAACAGTTCAAAATTGTCATTCGCCTGGACTTCACAGTCAATTTTTTTGTATGTTTTGGTTTTCTAATTTTAGTGCATTGATCTTTTGTCTATATGGCCATCTGTGTATAAGTATATTTATAAATGCCAGTTTCCCTCAACAAGGGCACTTGCATCTGGACCAATCACCTCATATTTAAGTTGCTCAGGGTCCTATGAACTGAGTAAATTACTTTACAACGGAGGAACTTTTTCAATAGTTCTAAAGGCCCATCATGTCCTGGTTTGCATGCCAGTCCATCACAGAGTTGGCAAGTTTCACAGTTACAGTGTTCATTGGGATAGGCTCCTCCAGTGATCAGACTCCCCATCCTATGACACCATGAGTCCTGTCTGTATGTAATGCCTGACCTGAACGGAACGCACAGATGGAATTTGAACAAAGGTGAATAATATGCAATAGGACAGTTACATACATCATTTACAGCTTTTTACAAAAAAGTCAAGAAATTCACACACACACAACATTTATGTAAACACATCAACAGAGGTAGAAAACTCAAGTACATTTTGAGTGTTTTTACAGCTGTCCAGGGTTAAAATATACTTTATTGTAATAGTCAAGACTTTAAGCAAGGCAGACTTTTCAGCATTTGGAGAACATAAAGTGCTACCACAGTTGAGAGGACACACTGCCCATTGCTGAAATCAAATTTGAGGTGTCTCACTTGCTTGCCAGGCAAACACATAAATGAAAAACTGCTTGAAGCAGGTGTCTTAAAAACAGGGGAGATCAACAGATGACTGGCATGTGTGGTGGCTTGAGCATGTATGAGTAAGCAGTACTTAACAAACATCTGCTTGTGAGACTGTTTATTAATTATTATAACATCACACTGCTAATCCAGACACACTATCTGCTTGTCACCTGGGCTAGGGTTAGTGATTGTGATAACGGAGGAAAAAACATTTAGCCATGAACTCCATTTTAAGCCAGAAAAGAACACCTAGGTATTTTGTATATTAATCTCATTCTCACTATCACAGTGAAGTCCAGCAAATGTCTCCTCCACACACTCCTACTCAGATAACTCTGCTTAATCCTTAATGCTGTGCACATATGCAATTAATTGCCCCAGAGACATTGTTAAGCACTAAGGGCATGCAAATATGGCTCATTTGCTTAGTTTGTCTACTTTGTTTCATTTCTGAGGTCATGGACCTCTAAAAGGAGAAGAGAGCACAGTGCTAATATGTAGTGGGTGTTATGCCTTAAGTAATATTTTAATGAATACATCAAGCTCATGACTCACTTTGTCTGCCTTTGTTGTTTTTTTAAACTCCAAATTTCTGATAATGGTTATTACCAATGGTTATGGGAGAACTACACTCACTACACAAACTCATGAAAATGTGAAAGGAATTGGTGGACAAGTGGTCAAAAGACCCAAAACCTAAACATTTAGACATGGAGTATTGGACATGGACATAAACACATATAAAATGAAATATATATATAGCTAACAAGATACACAATGCAAGACAATATTAATGCATACATATGCAAATGATAACAAACTAATATAAGTAAAGATTTGGAAGAGGATGAGGCAAAAAGAAGGAAGATGCACAAAGAGATGGCCAGCAAAGAGCAAGGAACACATTTTATTCAAAAGTTTTGCTTCCTGAAAAGATTGACAAATAATGGCAAGTCAAGCTCAAAAAGAATTTTAGATTTGCTGTTTAATGTAGAAGTTTAGAGATACATTAATACAAGTTTGTTGAAATTTATGACATCAAATCTCATAATGATGTAATCAGTATTTTTTAATGAAAAACTAACCTCTAATCCGACTCATGCTAACCTTAACAATTTCAAAACTCTGAGTTGAACTACATAACACTATGTAGTGTTACCCAAGATACATACGCATATAAATTTGCATTTACACACATCTAACCACATAGTCCATATTAACTAGGCAGAGAAAGTGACTCTTATGCATGACTGGATCTTAAATTATTCCATGTCCACACAATTTAGCAGTAGCATTAACTATCCCATTTTACAGGAGCTTAAGTACTCTTAAAAATTTTCATAATCCCCTGTACAGACACATTCCACCACAAAAAGTTGGTTTAATTTAATCATTGCAATTTTACCAGACTGTAGCAGGCAAACTGTGGCCTTTAGGGCACTGCTGCCAAAACCTCCTGCTGTTCATCCAATCAGATAACATAGTCATGTGTGAGTACTGTGAATGGTCCAATTATGATGCATTCTGTTAATAGTATTCTAGCTTATTATACTTTATTGGGTTAGCCAACCTTTTTTTACAGTATGTAGTATATACAGCTTATTTTTGTGAGCAGTATGTGTATATACAGTGCATCCGGAAAGTATTAACAGCGCTTCACTTTTTCCGCATTTTGTTACGTTACAGCCTTATTCCAAATTGTATTAAATTAATCTTTTTCCTCAAAATTCTACACAAAATACCCC
>JAUZSU010136395.1:0-16034 GCA_034780255.1 Parotocinclus maculicauda | reverse complement strand
TGAGTAAGATTTTCTCGTCAGAAAATCAGCGCAATAGTGGGGCAATATAATATCAGTGGCAATAGCTTGCCCTCTCAACCCTAGCACGTTGGGAACACCATGCCCCTTAAATCAGTGGACACATTTTCAATACAACTCCATTATTGCATATAATGCCTTATACAGTGTGAATTTTCTGGAGGTCTGGAACAATGCTATGGGAATAATTCGCTCAGTACACATCAATTTTGGTTCCTGACAAACTAACATAGTAAACCGAGGTACCACTGTAATGTCCAATGGGTCTTAGAAGTTTGGAACCACTACAAAAACTATTTGCTTTTGATAAAACTTTTTAATTCAAAAAGGCATAAAATTGAACTCAAATATAAATATATAATATAAATGACTCTTCTACACTGTTATGCAATTTATTGACTGCATTTTGTAGCAGCCATTATTGTAGCGCTAACCGGTTATTAGAGAAACATTTGTAATTATCTTAGCACAGCTGAATCCCATTATTCTGTTCAGTAATGCTAGTTAATTTCCCTGGCTTGGTTGTAAGGTATGTAATGCACTGGGGTTTCTAAAGTTAAGTTCCAGGTTCAAAACAGTCAAACAGTGTACAGTTATTTCTCTTTCTCCAGAGGCATAGCAGTGTAAGTTTCATCAGAGTTTGTAATTTGAAAAACAGATGAATTATGAATTCTCACTTGGTAGCTTCTTTATATAATTCATACCTATTAATGGTGTCATCTGCAGAAAAGACAGATAATTAAAAGTAATAAAAGCATATTTGAAATTGCAAATAAAAAGCAAACGACAATGTTGGCAAAAGACAACCATTAAACATAGTTAGGTGGAATCTTACTGAGCACATTCGGGCGAACTGGTGGATTGAAATGTTATCTTTAAAAAGAGACAATCATCTACAAAGCTGTAAATGCAATGAATGAATGATTATCTGAACATTGAATAAATTGTGGCTTTCTGTGTCCATTTAGTATGGACAAATACATTTTTAAGTGTGAGTTATAGTGTTCTAGTATGAGGTTTACTCTTATGAACACAAGGAAATTGTTTCAGGAAGTGTCACATCCTGAAACATCTTGTATGCCTGCAAAGCATAAACACAAACCATCTGTGTGTATGTGAAATTGAAGATGAGGTCCAGTATATAATGGATGTAATGGTATCTAATAACGTATTTGAAATCCAGTCACTACACACTTCATCAGAGTTTACATGTGGGTCGAGGAAACACCCCAGATGAACTTGGAAGCTGGAGTTTGTGTGGTACAGAAAGGATATTGCATTATATTACATATGCATATGTAGTATACCTTATATACCTTAAGTATATATAATTACAAGGCTTGAATAACAGAACTGGACATTTAAACATTAATTCTTGAATACTATGGTGATAGGAAGCCTTTATCTGTTGTTTTACTTGTCTTTTCTTTTGCCAGGGAATGCCAGGGCCAAAAGGAGATAAGGTACACACACTAATATTTACAACACATTCCTGCAAGATATCACTGAAGGTTTTAGTTTAATGTAAACCACTTTTGAGATATCCCAGCACATTGTTAAGGACAGCTTTATGGGGTCTTGCAGAATGGATTTCACACTACTTACATCACTGCACACACACAGTTTATCAGATGTAGTTACTAACCTATGTTGACTATTGTCTTCTTTGCAGGGCGATCAGGGAGACATAGGGCCTAGGGTGAGTTTCCACAAAAGCATCAAATACTAAACTGATTTCCTGCTACACAACTGGGCTCATACCCAAGGAGATTCCTTTCACACCTATACATTAGTTTAATTTCCCTGGGAGCCATTTAATTAGCACATAAATCGTATTATGACTCAACAGTTACCCTCTCAAAAAATATACGATTCATAGATCAACTAAAATGAGCATTACCGCCCTGCTTCTGATACAGCATTACTGTTCCCCTGTATAGTTAGAATTTGTCTATTTGATTCTAAGGTTAAAGTAATTGATCTTTTCATACGCTTTTCTTGGTGAGGGTTTCCTTGGGCATTCAAGTCTCCCCTGTTAATCATAGCAATTCTAGCCAATATTATACATGTCAAGCAGGGTCCAGTTAGTTTACTCCCATTGGTTGCCCAAATACATGATATAAATTGCAGTTAGAAAAGAGATTATTGCTAACAATTCCCAATATAGTACCATCCACCCCATCTATCTATCTATCTATCTATATAGATCTATCAATCTTAGCTAGCAACTAAAGAAAAACACAATTGTACAATGGGGCTGACAGAGCCCACATTCTCTTGCAACAGTCCTTTTTAGTTCTCAGTGGTTGTCATTATGCATTTCATTGTAGGTATGGTAGTATAAAATGTTATAGTACCAAAAACCACTGTTATTTTTAGAAAGAGAGTGCACTTTTCTTGGGAAAATGTTGCCTTTCATTAAATACCCCTTGTCTTTCATCCTAACCACAACACTAAATAAAAAACACAAAACCTTGTGGCTCATTGTTCCTCAGTAAAAGGTAATCATATCCAGAAGCACATGCTATCTGAATCTCCAGTATAGCCACAATGTCGGTATGACACTTTCTACAAGTAAGACTTTGCTTTGTCTGATGAGTCTTGTTTTTTGCTGCAACCTTTGGATGGAATGGTCAGATTTTGGTGTAAACAACATGGCAGCATAGACCTATCCTACCTTGTATTAACAGTTCAGGCTGCTGGTGGTGTAATGGTATGAGGACATCGCTGAAATGCCACATCCTACCTGAGCGTTCTTTCTGACCATGCCCATCCTGTTATGACCTTCTGATGGCTACATTCAGAAGCACAAAATGCCATGTTACAAAGATCAAATAATTTGAAAGCCGGTCTACCCAGAGGAAATCCATGCAAATACAGGGAAAACAATAAAACTCTGGCAAAAAAAGACAGTGGCAGTGGCCAAAGCCAGGACTCAAATTTGGGTTTCTAGAGTTATAAGGTGACAGTGCTAACTACTATGCCACCCTGGCTGAATTTCTTGTTATTATAAAAGAAAAAAGAAAATGTGAATATATTTAGACACGAGACATGCAAACTTGGGTGTGAGTTCTGAGACTCACCAACTGCCCCGTAGGTTCATTTAACAGTACTTGTTTTGCAGAGGTTTTTCATCAGGTCAGATATATAGTGCCTTTAAACAGATATCCATTTGACTCTGCTTTTTCATATGTGGCTTTATAATTGTCCCCAAGCTGAGCACATATTGCTTAGATGTTTTTGAGATCAAACTAATTTCTTTTACCACCATTCTTATTTTCACCAAACATGTTGAGCAGTGTTAAATAGAAGTTGATGCTCTGTTGAACTTTGCCTTTGATAGAGAAAATCTACAATTTGAAACAGACTTGATTTTGGTATGGGTTTGGCTTTGTTGTATTTTTGGAACACAAGGGGCCTCATTCATGAAACATGAGCATGAATTTGCGTGTAATTTGTTCGTAAAACACTTTTTTTCAAATGGCTGCATTCATAAAAGTGCTCGTAGCCTCAAAATGTTCGTAGGTACAAGCAAAATTAAACCTTCTCCCAACCACATATAAATTGTGCATAATATTTGAGACACACCAATAGACTCATTTAAAATGACTGCACTTTTTTCAAGTATTGACTAAGAGATTATACTTCACATAGAGAAATACAAGTAAACCATTACACTGAATAACCACTCTATTTTCAAATCCAGCCTGTTATTCAGATAAACCTGTCGAGGACAATTGTTTTTGGCCAAATAAATAATTAATGTGGCCTGTTTACAGTGTGTAATTGTCACCAGTAGAAATAGCTGTTTTAACCGTTGTTGATTGATTTAGCAGACGGCGATCTGCAGAGAGAACACAGATTGTCTATTGATTGTCTGGATTTGTTATCCAAGAGTGATGACTGGCTGGTTAGTCACTACGGAGAAATTTATGCAACATTTTAGAGCCAGCTTTGAAAATGGAGTTCCCATTCTATTTGTGTACCTGTACAGCTGTCCTTGCTTGGATTCATTTCTACTAGAATTTCTGATAGTTTCAGACTACTGACAGATCAGGAATTTCCCAGTCCTCAAAGAGCTGCATCAACCCAGGAGATTTAGATGGCATAATAATTCTAAGTTTCTTAACAGTGCACAACAACACCTGGAAGTCAGAAATAATTTCTGTACCAATGCAAACTTCCCAGATCTCTATCGCATGTACATGCGTTTGCATCAAGGCGAGATCTAATGACACATGTGGAAATATGAATATAAAGAACTACCAGTCTGTCAATTGATCTGTGATACAAAATAGTATCTTTTGAACGTTGTGGCCAGCTGGCCAGATGGAACTCATGACAGTTTCAAAGTGCTATGCAGCTTGGTTGGCAGTTGTTTGGAGAGTGGTGCTGTAAGAAATGGCCTGACTATCGGTAAGCAAACATAAAGGCTGGAATATTGTAGGTTTATTCATATTGCTTACATGTAAGTTGCTGTCAAGATGCTTTTTGAGGACCTGATACACCACTGAGAATGTCTAAAGATTTATCCTGTCTAACACTAAGTTCCAACATTTGGTCTCTCACTATGGCAAATGTTTCAGTGTATTCCCGGTGTCTCTTCCCTTCCCTCTGTTACATTACTCTTATATTTTATCTCTGATCTCCCAGGGCCTTCCAGCACAAGCTGCCTCTGCTGGCCTGCTCAGTAATCAGATTCTTACAGTTAAGGTTTGTCTTTCTTTGATGTCACTCCGCATTTATGCTCTTCAACATGATCTTTTCAGTACAGTTTCATTTGTGATTACATCTCTGACTGTCTTATTTCGTTATTTTGTAACTTTTTAAGAACCAAAGCTAGTGTGATCTTCCTATGTAAACATGTTTTACTAAGCTCTTCCTTCTAAACCACTTCCTGTAGAAATCTTTTGCAGCTCATTCCCTCCTTCTCTTGTTCCTCACACTATTATGCTATATTGTTTTCCCCTGCTTTCCTGCTGTCAGATGATCTTCCCAAGCTAGAAACATAACTTCTTCTCAGACACAGGTGACCACCACACTTTTCACAGACACCTTCTGAAGCCAGAGTGAAAAACTTCACGCATGTCTCATCAAGTCCTCTCCGTTTTTCATCTCTCTCGTCGTTTATCTTCCTCCACTTTCTTCTTTTCTGCTTTCCTCTCTGACATCTGGCAAGTGTGTCCTTGGCCTTGAGACCCTACAATTAGCCGCAATAGAAGTCTGCACTGTTAACAGGCATGCCTGTTTTGAATTAAGAGAAACCCAGAGAATGAGACAGAGAGAGAGGTATATATCCCTTGGCATGGCTAAATGCTTTGTTTATGAACATTAAGCAAGGAAAAACATGCCACACTAACCACAGCTATTTACACAATCCTAAATAGTGTTTTATCTTGACAGCATAATATGCTAAAATGGGACAATTTTATATAAAACCACAGCCCTGAATTGTCTCCCCTTAGTTAAGTGTACAGTTTGGGGATTTGGCAAGCTAGGCCACCTCAAAGCCAGCACACCACGTGCCTTTAAAACCAGAAATATCTATGAGACCAGTTACTGCTGCCAATATTTCCTTACTTTATTATGTATGGATTGACATTGAGATAAAATTAATATGGAAGTAAAAACAAAGAGAAATCGTAGTACGATTTGGAGATCTTTGGATGAATATTATAGTTTCCTCCCATGCACAGTTTAGTCTCTCTCTCACACTTTTTCAACCTCTTTGTCTGTCTGTAGGGTGATCAGGGTCAGGCAGGGCCTCCAGGACCCCCAGGGCCTCCAGGAGCACCTGGCCCCAGAGGGCCTCCAGGGAACACAGGCAAAGACGGACCCCAGGGTCACCCAGGAGAGCCAGTAAGAGAATGAACTTCATGCACCCACTTAGACACATTCATTTTGTGCTATGTAATCAACTGGTAGTGTGACCATGTCTGATTCAGACACATGTGGAGGAAGCTTGCTTTGTCCTTTGGGTGCTGCTCTTGACATGCTCTTTATACACAGCAATGAACTGGGGTTCAATTTGGGTTCAAATTAGTTCAGTAGTTGGGTTCAATTTAGTTCAGTCACACACTGGCTGGAGAGAATTCATAGATCTGCTTCAGCCATTTTTTTTTTTTTTCAAATCAGTCTAATTTTCACCACTAGCATGACTGTTACTTGATAGATAACATCTGTTTGACTTAAATGACTAGTTAATTAAGATGCTATGATAATAATAAGAAGAAGATGAATAAGAATAAGAATAAGAATAAGAATAAAGCACAAAACTACAAAAAATACACTGAGGATTGGATACTTTGGATTGAACTTTTTTTTTTTACTTCAATGTGGGTTCGTTCCACATTCGAAAATCTTGTCAGTAGGTTGACTGACTATTGAAATGGTTAAAAGAAAATATCTGATGTCTTGCAATGTGCCTTAGAGGAATCGTCATATCCCTTTCAAATAGTCACATTTAAAATTATAGCTAGAACTAGAATTGTGGCAATAGACTGCTCTCTTCAAGGCCATTCACAGATTGTTTTTCAGATTTAGGTTAAGGCTCTGACTTGGCCATTCAAGGACATTTACTTTGCATTGTTTTGCTGAAAACTGAACCACCTGTCCATCTTCAGCTGTCTTTTCCTCAGACATCTGGGTGCATTTGGGTAAACCATTTAGTTCCAACCAATTTTGCAGTCCCAACTGAACAAAACTAATCCCACAATATAATGTTGCCACCACCATGCTTAACAGTGTGTATTATGCTGTGCTTAGCTTTTTGCCTAACATGGTGTTTGGATTTCATTTTTTTTTTATTTCAGTCTTGGTCACCTCTGATCATAAAACATTCTGCCATGTGGCATCAAGAATGTAAACAAGACTCAACATGCTACTATTTAAAAAAAAAAAAAAACATATTTCTTCTTACCCTGTTATTTAGCCCATCTTGGTTTAAAGTTTGTTACATTGTTGTCAAACCCAGACCGAACAATCTCATAAAGGCTTGTAATTCTTTTAAAAAGTTACAACTAGGATCTTGATAGCTTCCCTGACCAATATCACCCTGGCTTGGTAATCCAGCCCAGTTTAGTCAAAGGGTTTTTTTTTTGCATCATACACTTTGCAATTCATAATGTTGAGGGAAGTGTGAAGACCTCTGAAATCTTTTCATATTTTTCACATTTCTATTTAAAACTTTATTCTGTTACTGCTGTCAAGTAATATTTAATTTATTTAAATTTTTGTAATGTGACAAAGGGTAAAGGATTGGACAGGGTATGACTGTCCTCTACAGTAAATATACATTTATCAATAGGCTGGTGAACGGATGACCAGTTTTTAAAGTGACTGCCCCCATAACCAATGATCAGCCAGTCAGTCTCATATAACCTATTCTGTTCCTGTCACATTTACACTTGCATAGTGCACAGGAAACAGCGACACAAACACAGCCACACACGAAAAGCACAGTGATTTTACTAACTTTATTTCAGAATCCAGTTTGTACAGAGCTTTAAACACGGCTCAGCATTTTTCACAAAATTAACAATGGCAAAGAGGTGCCAAGGCTGAAACTGTGTAATCGGGCAAAATTTGAATCAGCTGTTTTTGTTTTTTTTGCAATCGGTGCATCTCTACCCTATAGGCACCACTTCTATAGTGTCCTACCTAGGATGTATCCCACTTTGGCCTATTGTTCATATGATCCACTGGGGCCCCACCCAGTCATTATTTATTATAAATGAAGAATTTAAATTATTTGGGGAAAAAAATAATATTTTATTCTACATATTCAACAAATAGCATACTTGAATACATGTAAATCTCACATTTAGTCAGAAATATTTATATTTCAGCTTTAATTGATAACTTTTGTTTTGTTATTAATTTTAAGTTGTTACCCATTTCCTAATATATGGTTAATATTTATGCAATTCTTTCTAAAGTTAAGTCACAAAACATCTGTGTCTGCCAATTTTTACAGTGTGTTTACTGTGTTTTACAGTAACAGTCATCAAATTTAGTTACTCTAGTTACTTTAGAATTTTCATCTCATTTGACTGAACTGCATTGTATAATAATATTAGATTAATAGATAGGCACCATGCTCAAAACAGTTACATGCCTTGATGACATGGCCATGACATGGGCTGCTGGAAGTTTGCAAATAGCTAAAAACCTTTTTACAGTTCTGAATAACCCTGAATATTCCAGGGTTTTAGTGCATTTCTTATTGGAAACACTTGAAGCCATTATACGCCAGCCATTATAATCCAGGAAACAGAGTCATCTAGTGGTCAAGAAGCATACCTACACATTGAACTGCTGTATTTCTCTTTTTATTAAATATGAATGTAATTGAAAATTATGCTAACATTACGTCTGCTTTCCAACAGGGCCTTCCTGGGAAGGATGGGAATGAGGTTGGTATTTCAGATTTAATTCGGTATGATGTAATGACACTGCTACGGTGCTTGTCAGAACCAGTTTTATGAAATGCACTCAGATTGATTAAATGACTAGTATTTCAGTATCTTTGTACTTCTTTGCTTTAAAGGGTTTAAGAGGACCACCCGGCATAATGGTATGTTCTTCATTATTATTCTTCATTGTTTATACTGAGCTTGCTTCAATATGACATTATGGTGGTGGTGGTGTGGTCTCTTGTTTATTCCACTTTCTCTTGTGCAGGGTGAGCCTGGACAGCCAGGCATGACTGGACCTCAGGGCCCTCCAGGGCTTAAGGTAGGTTATTAATATTTTCTAAAGTCTTTAAACTAAACGGTCAAACTTGCTGAAATCAGTGAAACAATCACAATAAATTAATGGTAATACTCACATGCAAGTTGCTGTATAAGCTTTGTCCTTATCTATTGTGCAGGGAGATCAGGGTTTGAAAGGTGATGAGGGGAAACGAGGCATGAATGGACTTTCAGGTTTAAAGGTACAGTTGTTATGGAATATCCTGCTGGCACTTGTACACTCAGTTGCTAATTTATTAGCATTATAGGTGCACTTCCTGAGTGTAGCTCATCTGTGAAGATGTCAGCCATTATTGCGTACAAATGTTAAGCTCTGGGATATATTAGACAGTAGGCGAACATTCAGTTCTCATAGCCAAAGTGTTGGATATGGGAGAAATATACAGGAGTAAAGCAACATTTACTCTTATGCTAATCCAGGGCATAAATGGTCCAACATAGTAAGAAATACACACTGTGAGCTTTTAGCAACTAACAAAATGACATGTACACGTAAAACATATCACAGACACAGAAGAAACTAAAAAATAAACAGACCATGATCCATCCATGCGCAAAACATTAAGACACTTTGCTAAACACTAAAGGGACTGGGAAACAAACAGGAAGTGGCAGAGTATTAACTGTTTGAGTTTGACACAATACACAATAACTAAATTTTGAATTTTAGCACTATGCTGTTCATGTGTGTAGCTGTGTTGGTACTTCTGTTGGTGTGACAATTGAAACACAGAAGCAGTTATATAAGACTGATCAGCAGATCACCGGACACGGCCAATCACGCAGAAACCTGCCCAATTCCAGTCACTGGCCAATTGATCAGTGAATCTCTAGCCTAGTCACATGCCTATGCACCTGTAGCTACACTATGGTAGCTTTATTGGTATTTGGCAAGTACTGATAACATTTTTACACATCATAAATGGTTCAATTATATTCAATTATATAATTACGTCACATCTGCATCAGTACTATTCATAACAGGACGATGATGATAATAATCAAACATATTCACTGAGGTAATTTAATATAACCAATTAACACTTATTTTAACACCAATTAACACTTTATTTAGGATGTGGGAATAAACTGTAGAACACATAGTACACCCACCCGGACATGGTTAGGACATGTAAACTCCACACAGGTGGACTTCAAGGTCAGGATTGAATCACTGACCTCCTGAACTGTACAGCCTTTGCACTAATCATTTCTGCCATCTTAGTGCCCCACCCTGAATTATAAATTGTTTTTGTCCTCTTGGTTGCTCAGCATTGCGTTAAATGTCTCAAAATGCACAACAAGTTCCAGAGTCTTTACTACCTCTCAGTTCAATGACTCACTATTGCTTCAATACAATCATCATGAATTTGTCATTTTCTGGTTTCTAGAAGACGGAGGGCTTGGTTTATACCCAGATTAACAAACAGTGGGTTTTTTTCTTTCTGTGGAAAGACCTTTTCCAACTGATGTTTATTTATTTATTTCACGTCATGTCAGCATCAGTGGATATTTTCGGCACAGGCGCATAGTTAAAAGTTCACTCGTCAAACACTGAAGCAAATTTAGAGTGACCATTTAACTTAAAACAACTTTGGAATGATTTCCCAGAAAAAAACTCACACAGATATGCTGGGGTCAGGATCAAACAGTGGGGTCTCCGGAACTATGTATCAGCTGGGCTAAAGTAATTTTTAAATAACAATAATATGAAAGTATAAAATGAATTTTAAAAAACTACATTAAAGACAATATACAGAAATTAATAAAGATGCAAACAAATGTACCATAGGGAACAAAGGCCTGCAATCAGAACACAAACAAACTCTAAAGGTGTTTTTGAACGCTTAACAGGAGGTTTAAATATCAGTAATTGCAGTATTTGATTAAACAAATGCAGAACAGGTGAGGTGAGTCTACCAATCACAAGTAGCTCAATTCTGTGGTTGGGGGCGTCTGAGAGTGCGAAATTTTGAATTGGATGCAGAATGCATTATGTTTACATTAATGATAATTAAAAACTAAATAAATGCTGCGTGCTGTTCTCAGCCCACAAGTCACACCCATTATATGGTTACCATACCACTTCTATTTCCTTGTAATGGCAAGTGTAAAGTGAATAGTGGACCACCCAAGTAATATTTGATTAGTATTGTCCTCAAAGTGGATCTTGGTTTTGATGGCTGGGGTACAGGGTGCAGGTAATAACTGTGCATAGTAACAGATGTGGTACAGAAGACTATGTGCACCTATACTGTGCTTGAGTGTTTGTACAAAGTAGATGTATGTAATAAATTAACAAATGAAAGAAGTGCATCAGATATATTATATCACTACATGTAAAATTCACTACACATTGAACATTATTATTAATTATGCATGTTCAATTGTACACATGCTGTTGCAGGGAGAGAAAGGCGAAACTGGAGCTCCAGGCATTGAGGTAAATTGCTAGTGTATCCAGATGTTGGACAACAATCTACATGTTTATATCAGTTTAGAACTGACACTAGCATGCTCAATTTTCATTCATTTTTCTTCTTCATTCCTCATGCTGCTTTTCTGGGCTGAAGGGTGCCCCTGGGATCACTGAGAACATTGACTTATCTGAAAGGTTACAGATTCTACAGGTGAGGTTCAGCCAGCATATAGAAAAAAACAATTATTCATGGTCAATATTTTGAAAACTGTCCATCATACTTATTTTTAAACAGGGCCCACCTGGTCCACCTGGCCAGCAAGGAGCAAAGGTAAGAATGTTGCTGTTAATTATTTGTATATTCAGACACCACTATGTATATTCAGAACTAACACAATATGAAAATTTACTGTAGAATATAAGTACAAGCGAATATCTGTCTACACCGTGTATGGGTGCAAATTGAAAAAAAAAACAATCACTAAAGCCTCAAATTGTGATGAATAATGAGCATTGTCTGTACAGGCAGGTAATCAGAGTTAGTTACCTTGATGTAGTAATATCTTAAAATGACACTGATAACCATTGGTGTAGAGTAGATACTATAGTTCAAATCACGGTTAGTGGTATGCATTACCCCAGACAGCATTTTCATTTACTTTGATGGTGAAATATATTTTTCGCTATATTTCATACCAATTCACCATATACACCAAGCAGAAATAACATTAAAACCACTTCCTCTGCTCTGGATCACATTAATTGTCCATTATATTAGCTCAGTTTACTCTATAGGTGCACATAATACCTCCATATCACTGCTGGTCTGAGATCTAACCACAAACAAAAAATGTTCAGCCAACAATGTCCTGTGACCAGCATCCAGTGAGCAGTGATGAAGAATTAGTGAATTACTAATACAAACTGTGCAGCAACAGATGTGCTCCTGTCTCTGACTTTACATCTGCAAGGTGGAACAAAATGGTACATGTTTATAATGGCGTGAACATAGTGTTTAAAAACTCCAGCAGTACTGCAGTGTCTGATCCACTTATACCAGCACAACACACCACCACATCAGTGCCACTGCAGTGCTGAGAATGATCCACCACCCACATAGAGCATGACCTGTGGTGGTCGACTGAAGAGCAGGGTGCAAGAGGTCAAACAAAGAATGCAGAGCAACAGATGCACTACAGTATTTAATTTTAGAACTGAAAAGTGTTCCCATATGGTATGCAGAGCTGATAAAATGGTCACTGGTTTTAGAAACGAGGAGGTGGGTGTAATGTTACGGGCTTGTCAGTGTAGACTGGATTTAGCACTACAAACAGTAGTGGCAACCATATCACTGTGTGAAAAATAAAATACCATAAAGCATTGCAACTACGGTACTGATTACCGAATTATTGGTATAGGGAAATTTTGTATTTGATAAGTGGATTCTCCTTAGTGCTGCCACTAGCGCATCGGGTAGGCAAGCTCTGTGCTTACACTTGCTTTAGATTGGCAAACACAGTCTGTGCAAATGTGCACAACAACCATCAGGCAGGTTTGTCCATGGTGCAAATCCATTATACTCTGCCACCTCTCTAAAGCAGGAATCTAAATATTGGGGCTTTGTGCTGTAGAAGGGAGGAAGATGTTAGTGATGGATTTGGTTATCATTATTTCTACACATCTCTAGTTCCACACACAATGGAATTCCCTTCCATATAGTGCCTTAGGTAGCATGTCTACTGCGTGAAGGATTGAGATCTACTACATGGTAGATCAAAAACAACGTAGAAATGCCTTGCTGGTATATATGTCAAAGTGTGAATTGCACAAAAACAATGTTTATTGTAACATAATCAGCATTCTTGTAATGGTATGATTTTGGTCTAATCACTGTATGCCAAGTAAATAGTTTTAAATCTTCAACAGGGAGAAATTGGCTTTCCTGGGATACCTGGAGAAGGCAGAAAGGTGAAGTATCCCATATCCTGGTGCAAAAATATACGGGAACTCATTAAATCATTAATGATTACGGTTAGTTGCGACAATGTTGCATTTCAGGTACTCTGATAAGTCCAGGTTTCAACTCCCAACACTGCTAAGCTGCCACTGCTGGGCCTTTGAAAAAGGCTCTTAAACCATACTTGCTTTGATTATTAGATTTTATTTTAAGTTGCCCTGGATAAGAGTATATGCCAAATGTCTGAAAAAAGTGTGCTATGATCTTCCAACTATAAACAAATGTATTTGTCAAAACTAATAGCACACAATAATTCACACTGATGCACATTGATAATAGGGACACTTTAGAGACACCAGCTGACCTAACACACATCTTTGGACTGTGGGAGGAAACCAGAGTAAATCCACCCGGACATGGGAGAACATTCAGACTCCACAAGGACCTTCTCTCTGTGAACTGACAGTGCTTAATAACACACAAAACTTGTATTATTTACTTGAACACACAAATTAATCATACACAGAACAGGTTAAAATAGTGCTTAAAACATCTGAGCTAACAATTTCTGTAGATGTCTGCTGTTTCAGTAAATAAGGTGAACTGTAAGTTTTAGAAGTGCAGTGCCCTGTATACAGATAAACAAAGTCTCTTCTCTGGAAATACCTGTTTATTAGTTATGCCCCATTAAAAGACATTTAAAATGACCACTGGATAATCTTCAGTTAAAAGAGCTGATAAAGCCACAAAAGCATTTACACAAATGTTTAACAATCCACATTAAAACAAATTGTACAAATAGGTTAAAAATGTACTGTTGTTTCTACTGTGCTTCATGTTAAGATCACAACAACAGCATAAAATGTAATACTAACGCAGATGAAAAATAACTTTTTTTCATAGGAAAATACCTGTAGAAATCTACAAAAGCTTGCAAACTACACTGTGATAACAACAAACATTTGTTTGTTAAAACATACTTCAAAAACTTTCAAAATCAATTACATTTTTTTTTATGTAGACTTTAGATTGCTTCAGAACTTGACACAATTGAAATGCTATGGCATCATCATGAAAAAAAATAAAAGTCTAATATTACTCCTTACCATTTTGCAAATCTGATCAGCAGCTACAGGATAAAATATTAGCCCACAGGTAAAAGTTAGTCACATAGTTTTTTAGTCTGTACCGTGAGTGTATATGAATGTGTTGTATATCTGTATAAGAAGGCAAACAAGTTCAGCAATGTGACCATATAACTGTAGCATCAAAGATAAACAATAAAGATGTTCTATGTTTAATATTGTACTTCATCGTGTTTCATTGTTTCCTCAGGGTGAAAGGGGGGAGGTTGGGGAGCCTGGAGTGGCAGGAGAGAAGGGAGAGATGGGTCAATCTGGACCAGCGGTGAGTAGGGTATTGCCCTGTATCAAGACTAGTGATCCAAAGAAATTACTGTGAAGTAATTGTTGTGAAGAGGAGAATATCATAAGTACTGACTTTAAACTGCATTATAATTTCAGGGGACTGATGGTCAGAAAGGGGACAAAGGAGACTCCAGAATTGAGGATAACCTGGTTAGTTGAAATGACTATTATGCATCCCTAAGAGGGATTCTAATGTATGAACTGAAGTGGGGACTTCTGGGGCTGTGCAATTACCACACTAACCACTTGCGCCGTTGTACTTTCCCAGCATTAATAGAGCTGAATTTGCAAAATAGGGTTATTGCAACTGATCCGCTTTAGAGGTACTCTGCCGTGAACCATTTGTGTGCTAGTTTCATCGATCTCTCTTTTTATATTTCAGCTGCCAGTTGAGAGGCTACAGCAGGTCATTAGATGGACACTTTACCTTTTTGAGCCCATAACACATCCAGAAGGCTTGACTTTAGATTCGGACAGTGCCTTCGATCCTCAGCTGCCCAAGTGTTCTTACTGTAATGTCTGCTTGATGCTTTCTCATCCTTGCTTTGTCAGGTCAAACCACAGGACTGCCAGGTCACCACAGTTCCTCTGTGCATCTTCTGTGACTTTGGTGATTATGCTGGTGTGCTCGAGGCAGCCTTCCCCATGTCTCCCAAGGCATCTTCCCTTCTGGGGTTACTGTGAAAATGGTGGAGGTGCCCCTCTACCTCTTCCTTTGTTGCCTGCAGCTCCCCAGATCTGTTGTTTCCCAGAAGATATTTAAATAAGTTTTCTGTGAAGTTTGTTCATTTATCCATTTTTTACTGACCCTCTGGTGACATTCAGCTTTCCTCAGAGTCTTAATGCGTTAATGCTTTGCAAAAAACCTTCCTCGGTTTACGTAGATCACTTAGCAAAACTGCTATCTTCTTCAAAGGTCTGTTTTCGTTTGGCTGGGTATTCGTTTTAGCCTTCCGCTCCTTCTTTCCAAAGTGATCATCGTCTATGCTCCAAATGATGGACGCCATGGCTGTGGACTACTTGCCCATGTCTAATGAAAGTGTCGACTCCAGCACTTGGTATACGTCATGACTGAACCTTTTCCATTTTTTCTTTGCCCCCGGCGCAGCACAGGTCACTTGTTACTTTCATGCTGCTCCTGTGCAGACATTCTGACCAGAAAAATATGCCGGTGTTTTAACCTCTTTTTTAAACATGTAGTCTTGACTTTAAATCATGTCCAAAGGCAAACATTTGGGGTGGAACATTGGTACAAGAGGTCAATGCACAGCTCCAGAAATCCCCGGGTTCGATCCTGACCTCGGACTTCTCCTGTATGAAAATTTCATGTCATCCCTGCATCCTTGTTTAATCCAGTTTCCTCTTACATTCAAAGGATGTCCAATACAGTGCATCCGGAAAGTATTCACAGCGCTTCACTTTTTCTACATTTTGTTACGTTACAGCCTTATTCCAAATTG
>JAUZSU010136385.1:0-16037 GCA_034780255.1 Parotocinclus maculicauda | reverse complement strand
TTTTTTTTTTTTTTTTTTTTTTTTTTTTTAATCATTGGTACTGCGGCGGATTCGAGAAATACCAAAAAATATTTTTTAATTTTTTAATTTTTAAAAAAAAATTTTATTTCAACCATTGGTACTGCGGCGGATTTGAGAAATACAAAAAAATATATATATATTTTTTTTTAATTCTTCAAATATGATGGTCGGCGGATCCATGAAACAAAACAATAAAAATAATCTGGCCTAAAGCAATAAATCTTTGACGTTAACCCCTTTTTGGACTTTTTGGACCTTACTGACTTTATACCCAAACTGACCAAGATCGAGCATTTTTATGGACGGTCTGAGGTCCGACCCTGAGCCCCAGACCCCGACCTGGGCCCTGCTGTTCCTGGGGAGGGACGTGTTTGTAAGGTGTAGCGTGATACCATAACGAGGAGACGACTGAACCTGAAGCAGGTAGCACTGTGACATCAGTCCAGCTGTTTTTTGTTTATTTTATACAGATACAGGAGGACCTCGGAGACCCTGAGCACGGCTGGGCAGAAGACCTCGGTGGCCTTTAGTAGCCTGGGCACTGCCATCAGCCGGAGGCTCGGGGATATGAGGTACAGTTTAAGACCTAAAAGTATTGGGACACGCCCCCTTACAGGTGTTTCATTCTGTCCCGTTAGCACAGGTGAAGCGTTTAGGAACCACAGAGACTCGTAAGAGAAATAGAAAGAAATAGAAAGAAATAAAGAAAAGGAAAGTAAGAAAAAGAAAGAAATAATGAATGAATAAAAGTAAAGAAATACAAAGAAAAAATAAATGATGAAAGAAAGAGAAAAGAAACTTAGAAGGCAATGATTGGGAAAGAATGAAAGAAAACTATTACACACACACACACACACACACACACACACACACACACACACAAACACACACACACACACAAACACACACACACACATCTGTGGTTGGAGTAATGCCCAGGGTCTATGGTCTGGTATGATCTACCAGGATTTCCATTTATGAGCACATTCGGTTCCTCTTCTGTCAGTCAAGAACTGAAAGCTAAGGTGCAATGGCCATAGGTTCAGCAACCATGGACTGTCAAAGTCTTAAAAAATACATATGCACACAGATGGAAGGGTCTGAATTTGACACAGCATGAATCTATAAACCCAACCTGCCTTTTGTCTACAGTCTAGGCTGGTGGAGGTGGTGTAATGGATTGGGGAATTTTTCCCTGACCTATTTACAGTATATCAATCAATTATTACATGAATGAAGCAGCCTATTTGAGTATTGTGACTGACCATGTGCATCCCTGCCACAATTGACCAATCTCCCAAATGCTACTCCCATCATAATAATGCAACATGTCAAGAAGCAGGTGTTGTCTCAAACTGGTTTCAAGTGGTGTTTCCTGTCACGATGTGAATACTCCAGTGTATTTCCTGCAATGTGGTAAAATGAAAAATTCCCAGCATGGAATTACACCTCAAATATGTAGAAATTGTGTGATACACTTGTGTGAATATAGAGCAGAAACTCAAAGCAATATTTTCATGCCACAAAGAACCAAAGCTGTTTTGAGAACAAACACTGCTCTGTGGAGTGATAAATCTTGATTCTTTATCTGGCAGTCTGAGTCTGGGTTTGGCAAATGCCAGGAGAATATTACCTGCCTGGCTGTATTGTGCTAACTGTAAAGACTGGTGGAGGAGGAATAATGTTATGGGTCATTTTTCAGTGACTAGCCTAGGGCTCTTAATTTCAGTCAAGAGAAATGATAATGCTTTCGCATACCAGAAAATGCACAAAAAATACTTTCAACTTTGTGGGAACAGTCTGAGAAACAACCTTTTCTGTTCCAGCATGTCTGTGCTCCAGTGCACAAAGCAAGATCCATAAAGGCATGGTTAGGTGAGTTAGGTGTGTAAAAACTCGACTGACCCACATCCATCTTCAGACCTCAACCCAATCAAACACCACTGAGATGGTCTAGAACAGAGATTGTGAACCATGCCCTCCTGTCCGACATCAGTGTCTGACCTCACAAATGCTCTTCTGAATGAACAGGCAAAACCCACAAACACAGTCCAAAATCTTGCAGAGAGCTTTCTTATAGTGTGTAAACTGTTGTATCTGCAAAGGGGGAACCAGCTCCATATTAATGCCAATGCATTTAGAATATGACGTCATAAAATCTAACATAGCTGTAATGTGTAAGTGTCACAATGTTTTTGCCCATATATGGCAACATTAATTTTCATTTTGACAGGCTGCCAGTCCATAACAGGACACACACACTGTAACACTTTAGAAACACCAGATGACCTAATGCATGACTTTGTAATGTCCAGAGAAAACCTGCGTGTACCCAGATGAAATCCATGAAGATATGTGAAGAACATGCAACCTCCACACATTCAGGTCCAGGACAGGAATCTAACTGCAGATCTCAGGAGCTGTGAGGTGACAACACTAAGCCTTAATGTCACCTGAAACTTTAATGAGTGTGAAAAGTGACAAGTGTTCAGAGAACCTCAAGTAAGACTTATGGCTTTCTTTTAATTAACACAAACAGGCTGAAGATAGCACTTGTCTAGATTGAACTATGTAATTATTTTACAGTTATAAAATTGTATAGTTTAAAAAATGACATGAAAAAGGTTGTGTTGGAGAGAGATAAGTGGAACAAATGGCGCTAAGACTTACATATATGCATATTTTAATTCATTTGGCCTTTTAATCGTTTAACTCTTTTCCTGCATAAGTCAGTTTTTATATAGGGTACCACCCAACTGCAGAACATTACCCACTCATTTATTAGCCATAATTCAGTAGCCAGTCCACCTAAAGGCACGCTTTGGGATGGAGGGAGGAAACCTGAGATCCAATGTGCAATGAAATGCATTTCTAAACATGATATTTTCTCATAGGTTTTCTCATAGAGCTGCATTAATTATTGATTACTATAATTAAGTAAGTATAGGAGTGCTTGCAAAATCACTACTAAATAAGCTTTTCAATATAATTCTTAATGAGGAGAGCCATTAATGTCTTTATACCCTCTAAAACAAATTTCCCCATAATTGTACTTGGGACTTTCTGACCCTTTTTACATATTAAATTCACTTTTCAAGGTGCCTTTCGAAGGTGGTATCAGTGAATAATGAGTTTGAAAATAAGCTAGTTAATTGACTCTTGGTAAATTTAGATTTTCTAGGCCGACATATACATTTTCTTGCCTTTTTAAACTGAAACATTCCAGTTAATAAAGTTATTAATCTTGCCATTATAGTAATTATCTCTGTAATTATGGTGTAATTTCACATACATCAAGGATACTTTCACACGAAGAGCAGTCCGGCACAATTATTCTCCTTGAAGTGTCCATTTTACATTGTCTCTCTCTTGCATAGCTTTACTGTAAAGCACCAGCACACGAGTACCGACAGCAAAGCCTGTAAACTGTAAGATAGCAGGATAATGCTGGTTTAATTACCCTTGGTCAGCCCACTTACAAAGCCATCAGTGTTGCAGTCAATATCCCAGAAGATCCATTCATGCTTGTGCTGATGGTTAGCATGGGAGCTATTGCTGTGTGCTGTAGCCTAATTGATATCCGTATTCAGGAGAGGACCATGGGGAGATGAATGTTCAATGGTGCAGTTTACAATATGAAAAGCTGGTCCTTAGATTACAGCTCACAAATACCCAGTATTGTTCACCTGCATTACTACTCCACATTAGTAGCCTACAGAGTTAATTAAGTTACTAATTATGTTACTGTGGTTGCCCTTTTTCTGTGCATGTACTTATTCTTTAATTTGCAGTTCACAGTTTGGCCTATCTATCTAAAACCGATCTCATTGTTACTACTGTTAAATTAAACAATGTATGTTTGAAGAAGTAGATTACCAAATTGAAATTGTATTTAAAACAAGCAAACAGTATGTTGAGTTTGCTAATGTAGTTATAAGATGAACACAAATATAGAAACAGATTTTAAAAACTATCGAATCCATTAACAAGAATCTATGTAAAATGTTTATTTCACAATTTATGTGAATATTCAGTAAGTACTGTGGCTTTATTTTTTTTAACTAACAGTTGTTTTTAACAGTATCCAATCATGTGATCCCTTGTGAAAATGTGCACTATACTGCTTTCCTTTTTTCCTGCATGGTTATCTTTAGTTCTTCGCATTGTAAACCTTGTACTACTTAGACAGCATTATATGTTTACAACCCTTGTGATTATTCTATTTGTCTGCAAAAATATCACTGTTACTTAAGTTCCAAAAGTACAGGAAAAAACTCAATTAAAGAAATGAGACAAGATATTACATATGTTCAATTACAACCTTCACTCAGAAAAATTTGGGATGGTATGAAAAATGCAAATAGGAAAAAATATTTATTTTTTTACATTTCTTAATAAACATCTATTCCTGCATTTCAAACAGGTGATGTCAGCAGGAGTTCATCATTATAAAATGGTACAAAAGCAGCGTTCACAAAAGGCTTTGATGAGAAAAGATGGGCAGGGGATCTCCACTATCAACAAATGTGTAGGAAATTACAGAAGTGTTTAAACTTGTTTTGGTTTGACTTGTTTTGTGTCATCTTGTTGATAACATGGACATCCTTGGATGTTAATTGAAATAATTAATATAGCTCAAAAATTTCAGTGTACTTTTCGACATAAGTGCTGCCGCCATAGGGGAAAATGGCCTTTGATAAGGGCACTAACACAACCCAATACCACACACCATGACATGGCTTGGGTTACTAGGTCCAGAGTCTGGGTTATGTCTGGCCTGCCTGCCTTGCCATGTCCTGAGCTTTAGCCAGGAGTTACTGTCCTGGGCCAGGCTTCGGTCCTCCTGTTCTTGATTTGTGCATTTTTGCCCTAGACTAAGGACAGAGCTGGGGGTTGCTGTCGTCTTGCTTCCATAGTGCAATAATGATCACTTGGGTTGCCATGTCTTAAGTTATACCTCTTGGCTGTGTTACCTTCTGGCTTTTTACTTTCTAGCTATGCTGCATCAGAGATTGTTAATAGATTCGATGCTCTTAATCAATAAATAACTACATTTTCTCTTTTCTGTCTGAGCTTACCAGTTCTAGCCCTACACATTAAGATGTTCTCCTACTTCAGAATCACTCTACTGGTTTTCATCAACAGTCCATGCCAGTACAACCATGTCTGGGCCACACCAGAGGGCAGTAGCTCTCTCCATCATTTGGTTGTTAGGGGACGATGTACCTCCAAATACTGCCCACTGAGGACTCAATATCCTAAAAGGACTCTGTGTATCGGACAAAATATTTCCTGATATGCATATTTTTTTTCAGCATTATTTTATTTATCTGTTGTTATTTACTTTGTTTATTAATGCAAATTTAATGAATAAAAAATAACATTCATTTTTTTGATACTTGGTATTCCAAAGGTTTCTTCCTTACAACTTTTAGGGAGTTTTTCCTTTCCACTTTTGCCCTAGGCTCGCTCAGTTTGGGATTAGCGTTTTTAAGATAATATAATGTTTGTAAAGCTGCTTTGAGACAATGCTCTATTGTAAAAAAGCACAATATAAATAAGTCTGCCTTAACTTGACTTGACATACACTGGCTTTTGGAGTCTTCAGAGGATCTAGGATGGACCACCACACAGTGGAAACAGGTAGTTTAATCATATGAAGTAGTATTCAAGGGCATAAATGGAAACCTTGTGGTCATAACCAAAGACAAAAAGGAGCATTTAGACTATTAGCAATTATATTCCCAAACGTTGGGCTCTGTCATGGCCTTTGATATAAGACCAATACATTATAGGACTGGAATTCTTGTTGATGGTGCAAGCCACTCTGAAACTCTCACCATACACCTCCCTCTGCAGTGATGGACTTCAAAAAGTTAAACTGCATTCTGACCACTCAGTTGGCAATTATTTAGGGGATGCACCAGTGTGACTGGAGCAAGCATTTAATGGTCTGAATATTTTCTCCTCATGATGTTCTCTACTGGGGTTCAGGTCAGGATTGCAGGTAAGCCAGAATCATTGCCTATATAATATGTTCAGCATGTGTTATATAAATAATAATAAATATTATTAATAATAATAATTAATAATAAATAATAATGTAAATATAGATTGAAAACTTCCCTTTGGAAGTTTGAGCTATTGTCATAACACAAACATTAAACATAGCAGAAAACGGCATCATTATTAGAGTGCACAATACAATTTCAGGTAGAGTGCACAATATGCTATGTGGTAGGACATTCCCCAAAATTACAGAAACATCAACTGGACAAAAAACACTTTTTATATGATACAAATATAGTATTTAGTATACAAATTCATATTATGCAGTATCTAAAGCACTGGGAAGAATTAAAGACTGAATTGCACCAGTCCCTTAAATTATTTGATCAGGTTTTATTAGCTCATCAGCACTTAGAGACACAAATCCATCAACGAAATAAATGAAGAATGCAGATTCAGTAGTAGCTTACAGCAGTGAGCATTCAGTTCAACAGCTCTCAACACTGACCTTTTTTGTAGCTTCAGTCCAGGACTGCACTCAATGCAGTAAAAGCATTTATGGGAGTAGACACATGCGGCTGGGGAATGGTTAGCCAGAACTAAAGCAATTAAGTTAAAAATCTAAATTAAGTATACTTACTGAAGGTGTTAATAAACTGTCAACCAAGGAGATTGTGCATGTTAAGAAACACCTAAGACAGACTCACTGCTAGGTAGGGTATCCTGACCCACCAATGTCTGAAAGAGGTTATTTAAGACATTTATAAAGCTACTCTAATAAGTGATTTACAAAAGAGATAACCAGGAAAAGTCACTAAGGGAGCACGCAAGGGCAAACTTAGTCCTAACTGCCCTGCCTGACCACAAGTAAATAAATTCTCTTTTAATCCTACGTTGACATGTCTAAATTACCACATTCCTCAAAGAACACTCATGAATCGGAACGGATGTCAGAACAGGCTCTGATGAACTCATTAAACAGTTAGACCACACACTGAAACACAGCTGGCAATTGCTGAGGACAAGGACTGAAATGATTGGCATGAGAATCTACAATTGGTGTTGCTTACCACTCTGTTGTCCATAATGTTACACAACCAGCATCAAAAAACTAAACCAAATAACCAGGGTAAAAACAGGGACAATTGTACACATGCAATCAAGAGAAGTTTTAAATCAGGTATCAAATTTAGTATCTAAATGCTTATCAATGCGAGTTTCAAATTATTTTCAAAGTGAGCCCTAAACATAACATCAGTTACTTCTAATGTGGTTGGGCTTGTGGTTTATGAATTAATGTTTATTAAAGTTGACAAATAAATGTTTTTTTTAGGATGTCATGTTTTGTGTTAATCATGTTTTATTTGGAGTGACTTATTAGTCCATGTTTGTTATTTATCATTTTAGGTTGTCCTTAGTTTTATGGTATTTGTTCATTTTATAACTATATTTTAGTTTTCTGCTATAACCAAGCCCTTTAAAGTACCAAAAGCATGGACAACCCCCATCCATCATTTCGTCCCCCATCTGTACATTTTGTCTTTTTTTTCCTATTATTCGTGCATTCTGTCATTTGTTTTGACATATCTGTGGTTTGTCTGGTGTTGGAAATTTAGAAATAAAAAGAAATACATTTAGAATGAACTTGTAAGCATCTTTGGGTTTTTTAAGCACTATTCAAATACCAAGTATTACTAGAAAAATGCAGTGCTCCTAACATTTACATTGAAACAACAAAGCAATTTACAAAGCTGTAGCTGCAGAAGAAGGTATGGGTACTAAACTGGCCTGAAACAAGCTAAATAATTTCCTTCCAAGTTAAATAGACTTGCTTTTAATAACATAACCCTAAATTGCCCTAATTCTAGCTTTGTTTGGAATGTGTTGCAGGACGGAAATAAAGGGACGGATATTTATTAACAAATGTAATTAAGCTGACCAGAAAAAAATGAAAATCCTTGGGTTCATACTGTCTGCAATAAAACAAAAATCTAAAACTTGAACAAACGGAGGCTTTTTGGTGAGGACACAGACCGGACAGAACTGGACAACTGGCATGACTTCTTGGTGGGAGACCATACATCCTTAAAGTAGGGACCTCCCAGGGAGAGCTTTCTCCAGAATCACACATCCTAGTAAATGTCCTCACCAGCACACAGAACACAACACATAACAAGCCTTGCATAACATGATCTTAATCTGGAAATGTACAGCACCGAGAACTTTTGTACTACTGAGAAAATTTGGATTGGCAACCTTGACTCTATCTCTGACAAGGTGTGAATTATTGGTTGAAGTGGAAATCTAGTTCTGCAAGGCAGGAGTTCCCTTGGTAGAGCAAGGCAAGTCAAAGGCAATCAGCACACCATTTTAGGAGTGGTTTGGAGCGTGGCTGATTGTGGTTATATTTTCTACTGTTTGTGTTGGTAACATTAGACCTAATACCTAATTTAGTAAACCACTCTCTTTATAGCATTCCCAGTGCTAACCATCCAGATTTTTCTGGTGACCCTACCTACCGCCTTCTCAACCTAGGACAGGCCAGCCACATGCTCCAAGGTCTGTAATGCATCACCCTTGGAAAGTATTGCTCCCGCTCTTCCAGTCCCTGACTCACCCGAGCCCATGCAACTGTGCCCCAGGGGTCCTCAGGTCCCAGGGTGGATTCGGCAGAGAAGACCCACTCAAGCACTCTTGACGGATGCCACTTCTACTTGGAACCAACAAATCACTGATGTGAGGACCACGTCTGCAGCTGTGAAGATCCAGATTGCTCCCTTCGCCGATCATTCCTCTGAGGCACGGACCTAGCTCCTCTTACCAGGTATTCTTCAGATCAACGAGGATAGTCTGAGGCCTGGTACTCAGGGGAAGAGGAAAATTTTATTGATTAAACATTTGCAAGCAAAAATAACTGTCCATCCTGTAGCGTTTGTTCATGAGGTGCTCGCCATGGTCAACCACAAGACCCCATCACAATCACCCTCTCTGTTAATCATGTTAAAGCTATTACCTTTGCATTTGTTCATGCCCCACATTCTCCTGTTATACTGTGATTGTGGAGTAAGACCTGCCACACCCACCGCCTGCGCTCCACCACCATCCCGACAAACAAGACCCTTCATTTAGCCCAGTGGATATCTGCAGCTTCCCTAGAACATCACTATGTCAAGAAGGTGTTCAGCAATACCAGAGCCCTATCACTTTCACCATATCACCCTTATGACTGCGTTATAGATCTGCTCCCAGGTGCGCCTCTCTCCAGCAGCTGTCTCTTCAGCCTGTCACACCTGGAACAGGAGGCCATAAATGACTACCACGGTGAGTCCCTTATTATCTGCCCTTCCTCCTCCTCAGTAGGATCCAGGGTTTTCTTTATTGATACATCTACATCTACATATTGGATACATCTTTCAGGCCATGTGCGGAGTATTAAGGATTACATTTAATTACTGTTAAAAACAAGTACACTTTACCCTTTACAGCTTTTGAGCTTTTGCAAGGTACTACTATTTTCTCTAAACTCAATCTCCACAGTGCCTATCACCTGGTGCACATCCGAGAGGCCGATGTGTGGTAGAAGGAATTCAACACACCCATGGGACACTTTGAATATTTTGGAGTGCCGTTTTACCAACGCTCCCACTGTCTTGAAGGGCTTGGTGAACGACGTTTGTCTCTTTGTTTATATGTTTTGTTGTTAAATAAAAACTTATTTTATTAAGCATTTTACTAAATTTTAGTTTTTATAAATGTTATTCACACTATTGTGTCTCAGGAGGCAATTAAAAATCAGATGACAGAATTTTTAAGCAAGCATAGAAGGAACCCTATTTGTTAGAATGTGAGTGCAGAAATAGGAGTCTGATATTTAAGACTGCCATTCTGACTAAATCTGAAGGAGGCTAGCAATAAAATGACCATTCTATTCACCAGACATGATACTCTCGTCACATCAGTACTGTAGGAGTTAGTCATAACTGCATTACAAATGTACAAATACTGTCTCTGAGTCTAAATCAGAAATTAACAAGATTATAAAGCTGATTTGTTTAAGTACGTTTAGTCAGAAACAGTTAAATGTATTATGAGGCAGAGCTTTTAATTTGCATTACTGAAACGTATGTACAACCCCAAATCTGGATGGTGTGGAAAATGCAAATATAAAAAGATCCGGTATTTCTTACATGTACTTTGACTTTTATTGAATCTAAACATTTTTAAAGCACCAATTTACAGTTAGACAGATTATGTGAAAATTTAGCAAATTTAAAATCATTATATCTTGGTCAGCCAGCAAACAACACTCCTAGAGCAAGGCATACATAATAGTAGTCTGAAAGAAATGGAATGGAACCCAGGGTCTAAGCAACTAAAGGTCTCTCACACTGGTCATTGATAAAGCTTAACGCGTTATAAGGCTTACACTGATTAACAATAGTCTGCATGGAGAACGTTACTGCTCTCCAAAAAGATTATTGCTGCTTATTGTGGTACATGGACAATTGAGGACACACTGACATGAATATTTTCTGGATGGATTGGCTTTATTGAGAATTAAACCTTGAGAACACAAGTTGTTCTACCAAAAATGGTTAAAAATATCAATGTTAATGTTTTGGTATGGCCAAGTCCATGTCCTAATCGAGTAAAATTGTTGTGGACACAGTTCTTGTGAGGAAACCCACCAATACCACAAAGCTAAAGCTGTTCTGTAAAGATGTTTATGTTCAGAACTGATCAACAGAAACTGGCAACATTTAGTTTCAGTTGCACAAGGGGGAAACTGAATATATATATATATATGAACCTTATATGTGATCCTGCATTCAAATATAATTGAAACTAAATGTTTCTTTCATTGTGAAATTCAATATTAAAACCAGATTGGACTTTTGCCTCAGAGCTGCCCTAATTCTTTGTTGCGTAGATTAAATGAGGTGAACATTCCTCAGAGAATTAGTTCTGGATTGACAAGATATTTTCATGAAGGACTCTTAAGGGCCATTCTCAGCCATAAAGACTCAACTGTGAAAATTACTTGAGAGCTTACCTGATCAATATTTTCATAGCTCTATTCTCAGGAAAGGGATTGGTGGTGCAGCTTCCCACTTTTAAATAATGCTTTTAATGTATCTGAAAGTGTTCCAGTCCCTGTAGCTGCCTGCATTATAATTAAATGCAGATCTTTAAAGATAAAAATCCCCAGGAATTGGGGTGGACAGTGGTGGCCTTGTGATTAAGGTATTGGACTATGGACCAGAAGGTCCAGGGTTCAAATCCCACCTCTGCAAAGCTACCACAGATAGGTCCTTAAGTAAGGCCCTTTACCCACAAGTGCTTGAATTGTATGAATTTATGAATTGTCTGCTCAATGGCGTAAATAAAACGTTCTTACTTAAGGGCTTTAATCAAACTCTGCACTGTACTTTGTGCTCATCAAAGACTCAAGCTTAATTTACCACTCAGGACTAAGAAAAAAAAACATCAAACCTATATTGTTGCCCAGGTGGTGGAACTTTCACTGGGTGTCTGAATGACTCTGCATTTGCTGCATTCAAACAGCAAATAAAGACTTACATTCAGTAAGCAGTAACAGACTGCACTTGATTATATTTTAAAATAATCCTTTATTACTGCTTACTGTGTTTATATACATAAACAAATAGCAGGGTTTTAGTTCTAGTTTGGTATTGTTCTTTGGCTCCCGCAACCCTGACTAATATAAGCAGATAAGACAATGAATTAATGAATAAATGAATGTTCTTTGGTTATAGGCTATCTGTGCTAGCTTAAGATAGTCTATTGAGAAGAATACAAAGGCATTTTGCAAGTTGTTGTAAACATGCATGTATTCGTCAAGATTTGTGTATTGCTGGTGCAGCAAAGAATTTCAAGTGTTTTTATAGTAATATCTCAAACTAAGTTGCATGTTTATCCAAATATATTTTTTAGATTTTCTATGGGTCATATCACACATTAAACACCTCCATGCTTTCCTATTTGTCACAAGTTTGAGGTCCAAACAGCCACAAATGGCTTCCAATTTCCACAGAGTGCAGACAGGCCATTTGTTTTACTGTCAGGATGAAGAAGAGCCTGAAATCACAGTCGATAGTCATATGAAATGTTTGATATGACCATTTTGCCACTGATTAAAGAGTTGGGCAGGCTGCTACGTCCTGAGAACATGGTAGGTCACCAAGACTTACTGTTTATTTGCGAGAACACTTGTAGTGTTAATTCAGTGAATAAGAAACAGTTTAATATTATTCTCTATTTCAGTATTCTTAACAAAATGATACTGACAATTTTTGCAAGTCAGTGGCATAGTAACTTACCATTAAGAACAGTTAATGAGTCAGCAACTGTAATTTAGCAGCATATGCTTTAAGGTTGGTAAAAATTAACGTTGGACCTGAAACTGAAGCTATGTTCCTTATGAATAGCATGCTACTGCTAAACATTTGAACATTTTTATTCTATCTATTTGGCTGTGTCTATAACACAGAGATAAGAAAATGTATTTAAAAAATGTAATCAGAACCTAATACAAGTATGCAGCTTAATGAATTTTATTGCTGTCAGAAAGATTAATATTCTTATGTAGCGTAGATTTAAGGTCACACACCGGGGATTGTGACGACGGTGACATCTGATGATTATATATTTCATCAATCAGTGTAAGTGAGACAAGTAGATAAATATATACACAAATCATGCAGCTTGATAAGTATACCCTGACTGACTTTAATCTATTTGGGAAAGTGAAAGAAAGAATAGGCATTGGATTAAGGTGTGGCATGTTTTATTGTTGACCACTCTTAACTTAAGATAGTTAAATTGCTTAAAACCACCTTAAAAACCTGTTTTGGAAACAGATTATATCAATTTGAAAATTTGCAAAACTGATATCGTCTAATGGTTATAGCTTAAAGTGACGGACATATTAATTGTGTCAAAACTGCTGAATATTCTGTTTTAATAAGTGTATAAAGTTCACATACCAAAGAAAAGCCACATTTAATTGTTTGGTTCAAAGGGAACTAAAAGTGTGAGGATGTTTGTGTTTTCTTTCAAACCCTCTTTCCTCTCTTAAGACTAATTGGAAACAGTCGACAAGTAGAAAGGCAGGTCAGAGAGAAAGAGGGTTTCAGATGTTGATCATTTTCATGCTCTTCAGACAGGCAACATGTTTTCCATGTTTAGTTGTTTGACCCGTGTGTTTGTAAAGTGGTGTTTGTAGAGTTACATTTCTGTTCCATTTATAATGAGCATGCCTTATTCGTGTTCCCACTAAAACTGAGCTAGTCATTCACTTTCTTGCATGTCTGTCAAATAGTTTCATTAACTGGCTAAATGCATTAGAGAACAGCAAGTCTCCAAGGTAACTGAACTCTTGTGATGCTGGAAGAGCTTCTTTTGGAAGAGCTTTATGTACCACTGGAAGTTCCATTATCTCACATTTGTTCTAAACTGGATAAAAATAGTGTAAGGAGTATGTAAACATGGTCATGTTTGTGTTTTAATAATAAATATCAAGCACAGGGAGAGTCAACTTATGATACCCTCTCTAGGTTAGGTTCCTTCCCTCCACCCTGTACTGCCAGTTCAAATGGATTAAGCTTTATGTAAATAAATGATGATGAAAGAGAACATATTCAAATAACCAGTGCCCTTTCTGAAAAAAAAAAAAAAAAAAACACTGGGTGTGAGTAACTGAGATTGGGTTTTGTGTGTGTGTGTGTGTGTGTGTGTGTGTGTGTGTGTGTGTTTGTGTCTGTGTGTGCCCTGTCTAAGGATGAAACTGAGTTTAATTTAACATAGCATTTAGAACTAACTGTTATGAGCTGAAGTACAGCATGTGCATGTGTATTTTATGATATCGTCGTTTTGATTACAGAATATTTGGATCCCCTAGTTGTGCAAATTGCCTCATATCCATGGTTAGAATTCTTACTCCACCATTGGCGGTGCTACAGGTCTCTAAGTGTTGAATTTTCATCCCGTTGTATCAGCTGCTCTCATTGTTGCTTTTGTTAAAAAGCGGTATAGTGTCTCTCTTAGTTTCTTGTCTTCCTAAAATGCAGAGAAAACAGTGAGACTGAAAAATGCAGAGATTGAGTCGTCAAAAATATGAGTACGGCGTTTGGAAGGGATTTTAATTGAGGCATTTATTATATTTGAAAAGCTGGGTCTCTGGGGGCCAGCAGTAAGAAAAGTGACCCATTTCACTACCTAAGACATTAATAAAGAATGGCATCTTTTGACTTTACCTTTCAGACTACAACCTTAAAATGGCTAAATATAGGTGCAGACTTGGTAATTCCCACCACCTTGGGGGATGACACTCAGGATGTGCGACGGCTGTGAAAAGAAAGTCTTCAATAGACAGAAACTCAAAATCATACACATACAGATGTAGATTGTAAGCACAGCCAAACAAACTCACTCTTTGGAAGCCAAAGAGTCTGCATGGAGTATTTTCCTTATAATCATACCATTAATAAACAGAGAAGTCTGATAGTTTGGCTAATAGTAGGCATGTGGTCGGTGTTTTTTTAGAAATAAGGAAGGTTTGTTTGTGTCCGGCTTGGATGAGAACGTATTACATAGGCTGCATTTATTATTGTTCTTTCTGTGTTTGGTCGTATTTTCATGTTCATATTTGATTGTTCGGATTAGTCACAGTGGTAGGATTGGCTATAGTAGGTAGGATGTGTTTGTAATGTTGAGATGTCACAATATGTCTACAGACTAAAACTGATATCCTCTAATAATTCCTGTTTCCCTTTCTTGGAGTACAGCTTCACTTTAGTTTAATTTATTTTGTGTATGTGACTCATATTTTGTTTTGGAACCATCCTGTGTTTTTAATGTTAAATCCAAATGAAAAGGTTATGTGTTACTTAAATATGCATTTTGCAATGATACTAATATTGAGTATCCTGTTCTGAGGATCATGATCATTCATAATATCCCTTTAGATAGTTTTTTTGGGGGGGTAAACTAGAAAATATAATAAAGCAGAGAATTACATAAATAAAATAGTCAAAAAAATGTAATAAATAAAATAGACAATGTAATATGTTAGTTAATGTACGCCAGTTTTGAGAATTATTTAGTTTTAATGTAGTATTAAGTATTAAGTATTAATGCAGTCAGTGAAGGTTCCCATATAACATATTTGGTGGTGTGGCATTCTCAGTGAACAGGAGAGGAGTAAGGTTCCTCTGATGATATTGTAACATTATTAATCATTATTAGTATATATATATATATATGGAGGTGGAGTAAATAATTATTTGATCCCTTGCTGATTTTGTAAGTTTGCCCACTTATATACTTAGATATAAACAGTCTATAATTTTAGGTTTATTTTAACAGTGCGAGATAGAATATCTATAGATAGGATACTGGCTAGGCCACTCCATGACCTTAAGGTTTTTTTTGAGCCACTTTTTGAGCCACTCCTTTGTTGACTTGGCTGTATGATTTGGGTCATTGTCATGCTGGAAAACCCAACCATGACCCATTTTTAATGTCTTGGTGGAGGGAAGGAGGTTGTCACTCAGGATTTTACGGTACATGCAGGTATTTGAGCTTCTTTTAGGCTCTTGCTCAACTTACAATTGCTTGCTACTACTTGCCGTACTATCGGCTTGCACTGGGGTTGCCGGCCTGCGGGCGGGGTGAGTTGCCCGCTGGCTCTGGCTCTCTGGACCCCTGCCCCTGGGGTGGAGGGGTGCCATCGGGGATCTCCCTCCTCTCCTCTGGGGTGTGCACGCGGTGGCCGTGAGATGTGCGGTCGCGGGTCTTTTAGGTTCCTGGGACTGTGGGTGGTCTGGACCCGCTGGACCGTTCCGTGTTTGCCTCCGGGTCCTGGGGGGCGTGGGGGCGGCTTCTTGCCCTCATTATTGAATGCGTTCCATGACACACACATTAATGCAATATCACAGTGAAACGAAGTGCATGTAGGTGTGTTTTGTTTAGTTTAACATTATAAT
>JAUZSU010136375.1:0-16037 GCA_034780255.1 Parotocinclus maculicauda | reverse complement strand
TGATTACAGGTGTGGTCTGATTAGACACTGGATTTGCCTCAAGAGGGGGTAAAAGTGCTTCGCAGAGGGGCTACTTTTGGGAAATGTACCTCTTGGTAAGAGATTAAGAGTTTAATTATCCACCATCCATAAGCAGGTGTCACTTTCACTACACACCCCTGTATCTGCCCAGATCATTTCCAGGTGCATAGCAGACGTTTTTGTTGTCATGGCACCCATTATGTTTACTGCCATTGACAGGCAGCCACTGTCAGTTTCGTTGGCAGTGGTGTTTTGAATAAGATACCTAGACTGCCCCGAACTTGAATACTAACAGGTACACTAACGATTCAGCAATATGTGACGGACATCTTGTGGGCATGAGATATCTCTCATGGTGGGGATTCCAACTGGTATTTTTTCAGCAGGATAATGCTCCCCCCAAGCACAGCTAAAGATTTCCAGGAATGTCTCTGCCAGATTGCAACAATGTATTGGCCTGCCCAGTTGTGAGACTTATTGCCAAATCAAGCATTTATAAGAGCAGCTGGGACGCCAGCTTCAGCAACCTACAAGTGTACAGGAACTACAGGCCCAGCTGCAACATCGGTGTAAATGTGTCACAGAATACCATGGATAACCTATATTTCTTCCTAAAAACAGTATTCATCTTAAATCCAGGCTAGAGGTGACCTAACAGAGTAACTAGAGCCTCCTTTCAAGTGTACAGTTTTCCCCAATAAACTTAACCTTTTACCAGTGGCGGCTGGCCAATAGGGGGCGCTGGGGCGCCGTGCCGTTAAAATTGTTCAGATATTAAAACGAAATAATTATGAACTGCAAAATTGTTAGAAATGTGTTTATTCATACTGTGTGTCTAATAGACATGTTAGAATTAATTTTAAAAAATATTATATCATTGCATTTAATTATTCACAATGTGAACACTTCCTATGTCCAGGGCGCTGGTCTAATGAGAGTGTATGTTGGCACGTCAACTTTTGGAAAGCAGGTGATCTAAGGCTGATTTTCAATTGGTTATTTTAGGTTTTCCTCAGGGCGCAGCTCTCTGCGTCCCGGACACACCCACTCTAATGCTTAGTGTGTCAGCATTGGCTTATTTTTTTAAAACATCATGTGATTGGATAATTCCCGAATTAACTCATTAGTTCAGCTGCGGTTCGTTAGCTCGATTCAAGCTTAACAACATTTGCAGCATCATGAGAAAAAATAAAATTTTGTCTTTACAAAAAAATGCTTTTACAAAGCGTTCACTTGAAGAAAAAAAAAGGATAAAGGAGCTTGGAACGGATCGCCCCAATTTACAAATTCAGCAGCAGGCAAGTGATTGAGGACGATCCTACACACAGGCTTTTTCTAGCTCTTCTTACGACAAGCGGAGCTGGCTAGCTGGATGTGATGTAAGCAATGCCTTTTACTGCTTTCCGTGTTTGCTGTTTCAAAGTTCTGGCAATTAAGACTTTTCTGAGAAACTCAATGACTCAGGACAGGCAAAATGCATTGGCCATGTTGTCAATGGAGAAAAGACTAGTCACAGAGATGACTGATTTTAACAATAATGTAATTGAGAAATCTGCAGGTCAGACGGAAAGGAGGGCAAAATTCATGTTCAAATAGTGCTATTTTTTAAGATCTGTTTTATTTGTTTGTTTTTAATTTGTTGGTGCCCCCTCAGTTTTTTTAGCACCAGCCGCCACTGCATCTGTATGTACATATGTATGTACTTTCTGTATCTGAACTGCTATAATCACGTGGTCACCACATTCCCTATGTGTGCCTGTCATAAAAAGTGAGCAGCATCAGGTAATTATAGCGGGTTAAAAAAATGCAACTGCATTAGATGTCATAACAAAACTGAATATACCTCATAAATGTTCCATTATTTTTGCTTTGTGATATATCATGTCACACCCAGGGCTGATTTACATTTACATTATTTAATTAATGTTATACAAGTATTTTTTACATTTTGGTCATTGTCACATTGTAGTTTAGAAGGCCTTTTTCTCAGCCAATGCGCTTCTTTTGGGTTGTTTCCATAGGCCTGGCTGAATGGCATCTGGCAACCCTGTCTTAGTTAGCTGTGGGCATGGGAAGCTAGTGCTACACTTATCTTGCAGTAACGAACAGCAGCTGGACTGTTTGGCACAGATAAAAACACAGCACGGACAGTTCAGAAGCAATTCAGAACAATTACTACAGCTTTCTCTGTAGTGTATTGGTTAGCACATTCGCTTATCAAGTGAAAGGTCTTGGGTTCAAACCCAGGCCATAACAAGCCAAATTTTTCCAAGCCAAAGATCTTCAAAGAGCACTTACTCTCCTAACACCTTAACAAACGCACTTTGGTTTCTACTCTTGGATTTCTTTTTTTCTTTTAATTACTTTTACCTTGTATACTTACATCCTTATGAATACTTATTACTTAAGCAACTTAGCATTTGTAAGGTGCTTTAGAAGTCTTAGCTAATTGCAATATAATGTAATGTAATGTAAAGTAAAAAGAGGTGTTTGCTAGCTGAAAGTCTGACCGTGACTTGTTTTGAATGTGGCAGCTGCTCTTCCCTCTTGCCAGTGCAGAATACCACCGCTAAAACATTTATCCGTAAGCAGAACCAGACCGTTCTGGACTACTTTCACCTCAATAAGAACAGAATACTAAAACTGATAAACTGACTGTACCTGGCGTCTTTGATTCCTCTTCCTTTATCTCATCCTTCACTTCCAGAGCAGCAGCTTGGTCCAGGTGAGGGGTCAATGTGGTGCTGTCAGGTTCAGGTTTGACTTCTGAGACAGTCGGACTCCATTGTTTTAGATGTTGTTCAGCTTTATGTTCTGGGAACACAGGATCTTCTGCTACTTGGCTGGAAAGTTTATTGAACAAAGGAAGTGCAGAAGGCACAGGTTCCTCTGTTGAGAGAGCTGGGTCAGTTGGCATATTCTCTATGACTGGTTCTAAAGTTTCTGCAACAGATTCTACAGGGGATTTTGTATCCAAATTTTCTTCAGTGAGGTCTTGAGTGGAACCTTCAAATGGTTCATCCAGGGTCCCTATGCAGGATGCATCATAGGGTTCTTCTAAGGGCACTTTACCTGGTTCCATTAGGAGTTTCTCACTAGGTTCTCCTAAAGACACTTCACAAGGATCATTTAACTGTTCCTCACTTGAATCTTCGATTGGTATTTTGCAGTCTACTTTAAGATGATCTAAATGATTTTCAACTCGAGATTCTGAAAAGGACTTTAGAGTAGTTTCTAAATTAATGTCACCACTTTGAGGAGTTTCCTCTATTTCAAATTGAATTTTGACATGTTCCGCTCCATTCTCTGGACTGAGATCACACTGTGTGATATCAGAATCACTTAGTTTTTCCTCTAGCTCTTCACTAATTGGATCTGCTTGGTCAATACCCACATCTGAAAGGGCAAGAGGTTGTGGGGCAACATATTCTGTTGGACTGGCAGATAAATCTGGTTGATCCATGGAGCTGTCCCCAGTATTTAAATCTTTGAACAACATGAAGCTTGGTGCTAGTGGTTCTACTTGGTTACTTTGTGAGTCTGAACTGGGCATACTCAAACAGTCAGTAAGTGGATCGTCCTGTTCCTGTCCATCTTCCGACTGAGCAGGGTCCAGGAATCCAGTTTCAAGTGCAGGCGTACCCAAGATCGGATCTGTCTCGTTAAAAATATCAGAACTTTCAGCATGATCTGAGCTTTCCCATGGAGTCTGAAGTTCATCTAACTCCACTGAGGGGGCCATTAATCCGGTCTCTTCGGATGACCCCTGCTCCCCTACTAAAACGTCACTTCGAAGTTTCCCAGCTATAGAGTCAGCCATGTCTCCTTGGGTCCCACTAAGGTCTGCTTGTACTCCATATGAATTTAACATACTATTAGCAGCTGAGGCCGAGTTAAATGGAAATCCGTTAAAAGTGTCTTTGTTAGACTTGCTGTGAAGTGAGTCATCATGTCGTAACGTCCCAAGCTCCATAGAGTCATCCATTGTTGGGCAGTCTAAGAAGCTTTCTCTAGAATGTGCACTTAAACCCAACGTGCTTTCTGGTTCTGATGCTGCTACCACTTCTGGGGCTTGGGGGTGTCCCTGTGCATCCATGTGCTGGTGTATTTGTGAAGGGTGCAACGGTGTAGGATGGTACTCTGGGGGCTGAGGAGAATGGCAGTGGCCAAGATTGGGATCGTACAGACAACAGTGTGGATGGGGAAAGCCTGATAGCGGGTACCCATGGCTTTCTTTTTGGACATAGTTACGATGAGCCTCCAGGAAAGAAAGCTGTGAATCATTCAGTATATAGAAGTCAGTGCGACTAAGGCCATGCTTGGCCACTCCAGCAAGAAGATCGCGGTCATGTTTGCCGCACTCCCACCAGACAGGCAGGTAAAGACTGGGACGACTAAGTTTCAGCCTCTCTTCCAGGAGCGGGTGACGCAAAACTTGCTCTCGAACCTTTCGCAAGAGCTCAATGCGGTACAGAGTGCGAGCAGCTCGTTCTTCAGTTATAGGTTCCATACAGAGAGTGGGGTCAACAAGACCTAGGAAAAAGAAAGAGACAGTAACCAAACCAAACCAGTATACAAACCTATCGGACATTTCAATATTTTAATATTACAACCTTCATCTTTCCTTGGTGGCAGTCTGCAGGCAGTACGGCACATGGAGACAAAGCTCCAGAAATATCTCTCCAAGCTTTCATCCGTTTTTCTTTCCAAACGGGCAAGGCAACGGAACTGGCTCCAGTCAAAGGCCTTCTTATCTGGGTCATACACCACCCCAAATGAGGACACAGTACGGTAGAAGTCAGCCTGTTCACGCCGTGTCCATCTGCAATAAAAAACATTGTTATGTTGTAAATCTAATAAGAAAGAATCATCACCCTACAGAACAAAATATAGAATGTGTACACATTGGGGTAAAAAACACAAATCAAATAAATCAGCTGTAAATCAAGCTTCAAAAAAGTCCAAAAGCGTCTGATGTGTTTCAGCAAAATTATTTTGAGGGATACAGAGCCACACCATTTTCTGCTTACCTTCTTTGCCACTCAAGAAAAAGGGGATCAGGACTAGTTGTACAGCGCCGTAGCTCATCACCCAGCTTCCAGGCACTCGGTCCAATGCCTTCATGCATGAGGAAATCATGACGAAGTGGTTCGCGGCGTGTGTAGCGTTGATAAGCCGTGATCAGTCTCCTTAGTCTTGCAGTAAGGGAAGGTCCTGTCGGCCACACTGCCCGGCCATGATCTAGTACCTCCTGGGATAAGGCATTTAGTGGGGGGACTACAAACCCCAGAGAATACAAAAGTTAAATATTAGTGGTGTGTAAGAAACATCACAGGAGAATACAACAAGAGTGGTTCCATAATTCATCACAATTAGTAATTCCTCTACTCAGTCACACCTGCCTTTATTGTCCATTACTGGACTTTTTAAATCTTAAAAACGCCTACCTGCCATAGAAGTGTCAGGTTTCACAGTTTCTTCTGGAAAAGGGGAGCCCTGATTTAAATCAAACATGGTGAAGGTTACATTAGCACCTCAACATTCAGCATTTTGTATATACATTGTTTATAATGGTGCCTGTCAACACATTCAAATTTTCTATATTTCTACATAAATATGACCTCATGCGATTTGCACAAAAGTATAGTGGATGGAGAAAACCCAACGGAACACGAGACTAAAATTACACTTGGCCATTTATTTATGGAGTATAATTATCCAATACTGCACATCTGTGATATATTGGCAGGGGACAATATGCCACCAAGGACTCAAGATCTCAAAGTGACTCAGTGTGTCAGACAAAATGATGCAGATATGCATATCTTTATGCTATTTTATTCAATACAGGGTCAGTCAAAATCACAGTACACGCTTTTATTTCAGAAACAAAAGGAAAAATGACATATCTGATTACCCCAGCAAGTAATGGGTAAGGGAATCTTTTAGGCTATGTCCGGAACATGGCTGCTATCTTGAAAGCTGCCATATTGGATCAAGAGCAAGTTTTCCCAGTTGGAAGGTTCAATCAGACTTGCAATATCTCTTGAGATTCAAAGGTTATTAACACAGAAAGTTCAAAACATTTGTTCGTCACATGTAACTGAAGATGGAATTGACAATTCTGAAGTCCAGGGAACGCAGCTGCTGTATCATAGCCGCAGATTTCAACAACACCCAGCAATACCACCAATTTCACACAACACTGTTGCATCCCTTATGGCCAAATTCCGAGAAACTGGAACTGTGAACGACAAGCCAAGTGATGGTCGTCCGAAGACCGACGAAGAAACCAAATGGTTTTGGCAGCCTTTGCAAAAAGTCCACAACTTAACACGTGACGTCCTGCAAAATTTAGTGGTGAGACGTACTGGAGTGAAGAAAACCCTCACTAGATGGCAGAAACCAAAATCTTGCGTGATGTAAAGGTTATGGTGTGGTGTGGGATATGTGGCATGTAATTGTTCCCATTTTCATCAACCAGACCCTAAATGCTTAACGCCACAGGAAATGTGTTCAGATCCATTCTGACCGTTTCCTCTGTTATTTCCAACAAGATGGGGTTCCACCACACTACAGGGCAGGTGTTCGTTGGTGGCTGGATATTTCAATTCCCTGGTCACTGGACTGGCCGTCGTGGACCTGTGGAATGGCCGCCCAGATCACACCACCTCACACCACTGATGTATGCAGAGAAAATCCACAACAGACACCACTTTCAGCACTGCATCGTGGAGGCTTGTGACAGCATGACTTGATCCTGCGCCTTCAGCTGTGTTCAGCACCAGGGACAGCACAATAAACATGGCAAATAACTGTGCATCACAGGCAACGTCCCCAGTGTTTGTTAGAAATTTCTGTTTGGATAACTATTGAACCACAAGAGATATTCTGAGTATTCTGATCTGATTGCGGCAAGCTCCATGCTTGCGTTTGTTTTCTCCAGATATTCCGTTTTCCGCCCACATTCCAAATAACATGTTTGTTAGCTTAATTGGTGTTTCCAATGAGTGTGTGTCATTGATTCTGTCATCTGTTCGCCATCATACTTGTAGGATCTACTCCTAACTTGGAGAAGAAATCAAGAATCTTTATGAATATGGCACCTAAAGCTTTAGGTCATTTTTACACAGAAAACTTTCAAGCACCAAAATTCCTTCCAATGATCACCTTTCTCTCTTCATTCTCTTCTTTTTGCTCTACGTCTTCAGTCTTTCCATCTATTGCCTCTTTTATGTCATCACCCTTGCTTACACTGCAAATCACATTAAATAAGTCAATAAAACTACTTATAACTTTTGTATTCTGCATGCATTACTAAATGGATGCTAAAGAACTATGAGCTCTAAATTGGCTACACAAACAATGCATATTATACCTGTCGGGAACATCAGGCACCACCTCAGCCACACCCTGTTCTGCTGTAAGTGCAGTGACGTCCGGCATGCCCACTCGCTCTAAGAAACAGAGCTGAGGATCTGAACGCATGGCATTGTAGCGCTCGTACCCTGTAACACATTTACACAAACCAGATAAAAACTAAAGATTACTGTAAAAGAAAAGCAAACCAGTTAATACAAAGCTGTACTGGTTTTACCATACCATGTTTGTGAACTCCAATAAGCAAAGATTTATCTGCTTCTGCATCCCACCATCCAGTGGGGATTTCAATGTAGTCAATTTCGGGCAGGGCCACTTCCATTTTGCTATCACAGACACGGACATTTCCAGTTAAAAATAAATGCAAATACTGTCACAATCACACAACAAGTGTATAATTATTTAATTATGAAGTTATGATGGTGGCTGACCTTGCTGAAACCTCTTCTATGGCCTGACTGGCAGCCTCCCCCAGAACTTCTGCCTTAAGGTAATAGAGCATCCGCACCCTGAGAAGCACCCTGTATACACAGAGATACACACACAGATACACAATGAATCCATACATGCACAGCTACATGCCACATTCAACTATATGGTAATGCGCACAAATCTTAAGCCACCATTAGATTTACTGTATTAGTAAAGGTTTGATGACTAATAAAAGGTTTGGTGGATCGATGGGTAGCACCAATGCCTCACAGCAAGGTCCCGGATTCAATCCCAGGGTGGAGTGGCATGGGTCTTTTCTGTGTGGAGTTTGCATGTCCTATCCGTGTCTGTGTGGGTTTACTCCGGTTTCTCCCCCACAGTCCAAAGACATGCATGTTAATGGGTATCTGTAAAGTAGTCCTTAGTGTGTGAATGTGTGCATGACTGTATGTGTGCCCTACGATGGATTGGTGCCCCGTCTAGTTTTGTTCCTGCCCTTGTGCGTTTAGAGTTGCCGGGTGGGCACCGGCTGGCCCTGTGTGGATTAAGCGAAAGATATTGTATGGATGAATGGATCACATATAACATACTGACTGGATCCAAGCACTTCAAACGGATTCATTACTTCATAACACACTTTGTTTTTACTGACCCTCATTCCAGTTTTTAAGAGCTTTATATTAGCCTTTCACCATGTTTTCTACTTAAAAAATTGCTTTCTTAGCTGTTACTCTTCTTAAAAGATAATTCCTTCTTCTGTCTGTAAAAGCATTAAAATGAAGCTGCTAGATGCCCATTTGATGCAAGTGTAAGGGGAAGTCACACTAAATACTACTACTGTAGCCTACAGCAGCTGTTTTTTTCCGATATAGCAATTTAAAAAAAAACAAAACTGGATACACATTTTCTGACTGCATTCTAATAAAGAGACTGGAGAAATCCAGTAATTACAGTATATTACTATTATACAAGTATTTGATCCCCCACTGACCTTAAAAGAAAAGAAAAAAGAAACATCTCAATTTTATGCCAGCTTTTTTTTAACAGTGACGCATAGAACACTAAGAATACATAAAATGAGGAATAAAAATTGATTTGAATTTCATTGAAGGAAATAAGTACTTGACCCCGTAGTGAAACATTATTTAATAATTGGTGGCAAATCCCTTGTTGGCAAGCACAGCAGTGAGACATTTCTTGCCTTTTTATAAGGTTTGCACACACTTCAGGAGTAATTTTGGCTCACTCCTCTCTGTAGATCATTAAGGTTTTTAGGCATGCATTTGGAAACTCGAAACTTCAGCTCTCTCCACAGATTTTCTTTTTGATATTCCATCTCTCACTGTGAAAATGAAACTACCATAAAAATCACAGACTGTTTAATTATTTGTCAGAGTACAAACTTTCAGAATCAGTGGGGGATCAAATACTTATTTTCTCCACTGTACCATTGCTAAAACAATTGTATTTCTAATCTAATGATGGCCTAAGATTTTGCACAGTACTGTACATCAACACAACAAAGCAGGGTCTCACTTGTTACAGTGTTGTTTGAGGTGCTTCTTGTAGCTGTCATCCTGAAGCACTACTTCGGGGTTACAGTGCACCAGCCAGTCTGCATTTTTCAGCTCAGGAGGACTCAACTGGTTCTTTAGTTTCTTACCCTTACGGCCTCGAGGTACAGGCACAGACAGTCCTGGACAAAAAAACATTTATCTTATAAATATATTCAAATTAAAATACTTAGATGTTGTCCTTCTCATCCACATTCTGATGCCACTAACAGTGATCATCCGTTTAGCAGGTCTGGAAAGGCATGGCAAATTTGATGTGTTTAGGCAACTACCCAAATACGGCATATTTTCCAGTGAAAATGTGTTCAATACTCAGAAGTCACAGGGAATGTTATGTTTTCATCTATTCATTAGAAGCACACACTTGCTGTTTCCGTTGTGCTTACCGGAGTGATTCTGCAGTGCTTGGTTCTGTCCATCCTTGGTGGGAGTAATCAAGTCCCAGATAAAGCTCTTGATCTTGTCGTCTCCTTTGTAATGGCGGACACAGTATGCAAGCAGTGCTCTGCACAGCACTTCCACATCTCTCTCGCTGAGATGCCACTTAAAGCGTCCATGGTTCAGTATGTCCTTCCACCGCCCCCACCTAAACACGTAGCACAGAAATGCAACTTTATGACCATACAGTCAACAGCCTTTTCACTAGGTACACCTGTTCCACTCCATTACTGCAAATACCTAATCTGCCAATCACATAGTTAGAACTCGTTTAGGTTTGTAGACACTGTCAAGTTCAAGCCAGTGGGGACCAGAATGGGGATGAAAGGTAAATTAAGAGACTTTAAATGGGTTTGCCTGTTGTCTCTATGTGGGTTGATCTGAGTTATTCAGAAACTGCTGACCTACTGGGATTTTCACACACAGCCAGTTGTCATGAACAACCACTCAACAGTGTACAGTATAGCTTCAACACCATTGGTCATATCAACCTGACGTGATGGAGCGGCACACTTTTGTCCTTACATTTGATTGCTTCCTGTATTCTTTAGACTTCAGCAAACTTCTGTTTGTGTCCTTTATCTAACACCCTCAACTTCTTACCAACAGATATATACACACACCTCAGTGCACAGAGATGAGGTGGGGCTTTTTCATAGTGCAACAATGTAAAAGCCAACACTGAACGGTCATATACTTGAACACTACAGAGATTTCAGAAGACTAGCAACCACAAATACCCACAATTCCAATCAAATCTCTATATCTCTGTTCTCCACATGCCCCAAATGCCATAAAATAAAATACCATATGGCTAAAATCCACTCACTGGCCACTTGCTTAGCTACACCTCTCACTTCTACATTCTCTGTCTATTAGTTTCTCTACATACTTTATTTTCTTGTACTCTGTTTTCTAATGGAAAGGACCCCCAAAGGACCACCGCAAATCTGGTCCTGAAAATAATCCACCACCCACATAGTACTTGATCTGTCTTGGTCCTGGTCATTAAAGAACTAAAGAAAAAAAATGGAACTAGTACGGAGAGAAACGACTGATATCATCACACTCATTGGGTCTCCACTTAAAACTTAAATATGTCAAATTATTAAACTAAAAAAATTCTATCAAAAGAGTGTTCTTAAAATAAGCATTCTGAAACACAAACAATACATTTTGTGATTTTGTACCTGATTTCAAAAAAGGTCAAACGGAAAATTGCAGAGCTTTCAAAGATAGTTGTTTCTAAGGCTTGTGCAGTTTTCATTTTTACATTTATGTAATTGTTGAATTACACTGGTGAACTAAAATAAGTTGCTTTTTTTCAAAAATATGCTGTCATCTTGGCAAGTTACGACCAAGCTTGTGAGTATAAAACGGTTGGATCTTGTACAACAGTAAACCTTTTTGTATTAATACAAATGATGATCTGCTTTGTCCCCATCTTGGCAAAACTTCTCAGAAAGAGCATGGATTTTAGCGTGGATATTAATAATCTCATCCCTCTCGTACAGCCCTTGAACATGAAGCGGTGGAAATGTTTGCTTTTCTGTTTAAGAACACTTAGGCTAAAGAAAGTAGGTGAAATTCCTGCAATGGCCGCATCTGATATCATGCATTTATTTTGATTAAACAATTACATTGTTTTATTTCCGCAGTCACATGAGTACATTTTATCTTAGTGTGCAACAGACATAACTGAATAATACGTTTTTTGTTTTTTTTTATCAAGACTGCACTGGTTCTTAATTTTAACCATTTTTTGTTAGCCACATCCTTTTTTTGTCACGAATATTATATTGATCACTGAAAAATCTCAATCTCAAAAAGTCTATAGTTTATAATATTAGTTTAATCAAGACACTATCAGTGTGCTAAAATATTTTAATTTTCATACATAAATATTCATTAGTAAAAAACAACCAGTCACACATCCTGTTCTATGGGCAGGTCCATGTGTAGGATTGTGTAAAGCTGCTCTTAAATAATTACATCTGAGAAAGCAAATGTGTTTAAATGCACAAGAGTAAATATACAGAAATGATGTAAAACTTGTTTTATACTCTACTAGTCTACTGTGACAGTGGAAAGGAAAAACTTCCTAAATATGTTGAAGAATAAGCCTTTAGAGGACCAAGACATAAATAGGAACCAACCTCCTTGTAATATAATTAACTTACATTAAATATGAATTTCAAATAAATAAATAAAACTTTAAAAAAACATAAGGTCAGCAGAATACATTAATACCACACGGCATTAGAATTACTTCTAATCATGACAAACAAGAATATGAGAAAATACAAATATAAGAATATACTACACAGACAAACCAAGAAAAAAAAAATAACTTGAGAGATAAATCAATCAGGGTTTGCAGGAAGATAAGTTATGGCTTCTTGTTGATTTTCAAAAATATTTCAATTCCACTCTAAGCCTATAGAAAACACGCACTGTGTATTTTCATTGGATTTGATGGAACGGATTTAAAAACCGCTCTTTACGTTTTATTAAAACTCATGCAAAATTTACATATAAAGCTCTACATGGTTTGGTCCCACATTATCTGAGTGAACTCTTACAATCTTACAATCCAGCTCGTTTACTTCGCTCACAGGGTGCAGGACTTCTTTCAGTACCTAGAATTAAAAAAAGTCACTGCAGGGGGAAAAGCTCTCTCATACTTGGCCCCCCAACTATGGAATAAACTTCCTACTTTAGTTAGAGATTCAGACACACTTCAAATCTTTAAGCCTAGGCTAAAGACATTCTTATTTACTCAAGCTTTTAGTTAGATTTAGACTATAACAGCCTCCTGGCTGTGTTAAATTCTGGTTCCCTCCCTTTAGTTATGCTGCTATAGTTAGTGCTGCCGGAGTTCTCATGCTGCACAAGGCATCAGTAATGGATAATAGACTCTGTGCTCCTAACCCATCACTAACTACATTTTCTCTTTTCTCTCAGAGCTGATGTTCTGGTGCTGGTTCCGGCACCACGCACTTGGATGTTCTTCCGGCTCGGCGTCGCTCTGATTGTCTTCAACATCGGAGGCAGGTCCCACCAGAGTGCAGGAACTCCCTCCATCGGTTGGACATTAGGAGACGATGTGCCTCCAAGGACCTCCCACTAAGGACTCATTTTATAATCTATTTTGTTTTATAATTTAGTTTATTTTCAAATTTTTCTATTACTAATTTGAATTTTATTATTAGTCTGTTATTTATTTATTGACCTAATTTTGCTATAATTTAGTATACTTTTGGTATTTATTTAGTTAACATCTAGGCCACCCATGGAGGATGGGTCCCCTGTTAAATCTTGGTCCTCCCAAGGTTTCTTTCTACCATTTTATGGAGTTTTTCCTTGACACTGTCGCCCTAGGCTTGCTCAACTTGGGATTGGCCTTTTAAGACAGTGTAATATTGTGCTTTGAGACAATGCTACGTTGTAAAAAGCGCTATATAAATAAAATTGAATTGAATTGAATTGAAGTTATTTATTAACTTAAATACTCAGATGTGTTTATCCTTTTGTGCAGCTGAACATTTGGGCTTTTATCTTTTTTTTGTATGGGTAAATTTTCTCGACTTACTTTTCTCTGAAGAGTCTCTGTTACGTCCCATCCAGCGTATCTCTTACATAGTCAGTTATCTGTCACTGTAATATCTGGTGTAATATAGCTCTTTCATATTAGTCTCACTTGTTATGGCTCACCACTACTTAGCAGATCATTGACATCTTGGGAGCCAGCATGGGAAGCACAGTAGTGGTCTCACGATAGCACTAGTGGATAATCCGAGAGCGTGAGCTCATCGGCAGAAAAAAAGCACACAAAAAATGGGAAAACAGCATTACATTAATCCAACCACTAACCATTAAATCCAACTTTTAAAGTAGCCCTGTAGCCATGCAGCATTACCATTGTACACATGCTGACAAACCAGCAATCAGTCACGCTCAAGACAGCTTCTTAATTGGAGCATGCTGATTGCCTCCCACATGCTGCAGGTGCCGCCTGAATAAGCCGCTGCGATCTATAGGGGGGTCTGGAAGGAGGGTGTGTCACACGCTGGCCCCAACCATCGCCACAAGATGCCGCAAGAGCTGTAACCAGAGCAACACACAAGCAACCACAATAGCAAACATAAAGGGTTAAATAGACCCTCCACAGGTGATAAACCCATAACAGATAAATTCTACATGTTTATTATTGAATTTATAATTTTATTACCCTAGATAGATTAGTTGTTTTATAAGTATTAATAATGCATTATTAGAAAATGCATTATGACATGTGCAATAAACAAACACATTTATTCATGTATTCACTTTCTTATTCGCTTATTCCTGGACAAGGTTGTGAAAGAGATGGCGCCTAGCCATTGGCACAGGTTTCAAGGCAGTAACAACCTTAGAAAGGCTGCCAATCCATCATAGGGCACAAACACTCATAAACACACTCATACACTAAGGCTACTTTAGCATAATCACTTATCCTGTAGCATGTCTTTGGACTGTGAAAGAAAACTGAAGCACCCAGAGTAAGTCCACACAAACACGGTGATAGCACTAATCTCTTTACTCTCAGAAAATACAAAGGATCTAGTAATTTGACCAAGAGTTTTACATAAGTCTCCAATAGAGTTACATGCATATTTGAACAACATTCATGTTTGTCACTATTATGTTAAGGACATAACATTTCTTTTAACAGGATTTTTAGGGAGCAGTGACAAGTTGTTCACTGAAATTCAGTTTGAGCTTTAGCTTACGGAGAATAAGGTCAGAACTAATTATGGATATGTCTCTTTGAGCACTAATTGACTCCATGAACAATTAAGTCAGTAAGTTTAAATTAGAAACAATAGATGCAAATTAAAACCCTGTCCAATTAAGAACTGCTAAGCTCCTTTCTCTGCTTTTACATTTTACGAAAGCCTGATTTAGCAAATTCATGAAGCATAATAACACACAGTGTGTGATTCATGGTCTTGTCTTTATGCCATAGGGGTGGTTGGGGGCATAAACAGGTCACACTGTTTACCAGATAAAACATTTCCATCCTTCCTTTGCATCTATATTTCTATATGATCTACCAGTCTGTTTGTTTGCTTATTCATTACAGGCTATGAGATCAACAGATATTGTCAAGGAAAAGGAGGAATGCAACATTATTTGCCTGCTGACATTCTAAAGCATTTTTTTAGTAGTGTTAAGTAGAGAAAGCCGGTTACCACAGCTGCCATTAATCAAACCAACTACACAAGTCCCTGTATGTGGCACATAATGAAATTCTGCAAAATGCATTGTTAGAGGCATTGCAAAAATCCATTTAATGACTTATTAAACTGTAGCATGCTTAAACTGGATTTAGTCAAGCCATTGATTTTGAAAGTGCATAAGTGCATTTGTAATAACCTGTGAAATTTAAGTTGTAAATATGAGTGAGTGTATTACGTTACAGCATCATCATGCTGTGTTCTGCATAGGACAAATAAAATGGAAATTGTATTGTTGTTTAGAGATACCGTATATCAGCCCAGACTGGGTTTTGTATTGCTAAAAAGATACTATAGTGTGTGTAGGGATAATTTTGTCTATACTGTAGTATAACAAGAATTAAATCAACAGTAGGGCTAAAACGCATGTGAAATCCACTGATCATTCCTCGTTCGTATTACAATTCTGTTACAATTACATTCTGTTACAAACAGCCAAACAACTTGGTATACATGATTCTAAACCTTTGTTTTCTGAAAAAAAATGTAATCTTAAAGATATATAATACTTGTAGAAATGATTATACACTCCCTAGCAAAAAATAAATTAATAAATAACGCATCCATGTCTGCCTGGACCATTTACAGGTGATAGGCAGAAGGAACTTTGTTGCCACAACCATGTTGTTATGTATCCTGCCCAGTGATGGCGGTAACGCGTAACGCGTTACTGTTATTTTACCACTTTTTTAAGTAACGAGTAATCTAACTATTTCCAATCCTGTAATCAGATTAAAGTTACTTATCCAATAAACTTTGCGTTACTATTTTCTTTTCATTTTTTTTGTAAAAAGATCTATTTTTGCTTTCTTCTTGCGTCTCGGAAAGTGACGTCGGCCTTTACGACAATTAAGTCACGTTTTCAGCACGAGGACAAGTCACGTGTAATACCACGCAAACGTAAACAATGGAG
>JAUZSU010136374.1:0-28125 GCA_034780255.1 Parotocinclus maculicauda | reverse complement strand
TTTTTCTGTCAAGATGGGATGCTGAGTGTACATTAATGAGAAATAAAATGAACTTTTTTATTTTAGCAAATGGCTGCTTTGAAACAAAGAGTGAAAAATTAAAAGGAGTCTGAATACTTTCTGTACCCTTTGTATTTCATTTTAGTCACAATTGGCTTGTTTTTGTTTGACAAAGGCACTGAACATTGAAAGGCAGCACCAGCCAACAGCTTTTTCTTTTGTAGTTTTTTTTCTTAATTTGTGATTCCACTTTTATTTAAACATGTTACTTCACACTTTTGCTGGTGTTGGTATTAAGATATCAAATAAAACTTGTGTCCTACAACTATTATATACAGCTCATGTCAGGCTTTATTTATATGAAATCTAAGAGCACTGATTTTTTTCATTTTGTCATTCTGTGTAACCTTAAAAGGGAAAAATGTTCTTAGCAGAAGCCCTTTAGATTTTGTTACTTTTTTTCAGCAAATGTATATGCCACCACTTCAATGCTGGAACGAGTACTTTTTTATTTAGAATAATTTGGTTATAGAGAAAAGAACAAAATCAATACTTATCCAGAGCAACATCCTAAATGTGCAAACAGTCGAAGGTTTCACAATGCAAGGACTCGATGATCTGTAAGTATTCATTACTGGCAAGATGAGAGACAAGTATATTACACAACCCCTAATCAGGAAGTTGGGAAGGAAAGTATGGAAAATGCACAAAAAAACCCACAAAGCAACATTACGTTTTACATTTAGTCTGACTGTTTCAGTGCAGATAATATAAACCTGATAGTATGAATATGGTATTTCATGTTCATTTCTGGACTTAATTTTACATTTTAATAAACATCAATTACTGCACTTCAGGCCTGCAACAGATTCCAAACAAGTTGAAATGGGGGCTAGTTAGTGAGATGAAAAATAAAGCTAAATAATGATGTGATTTCAAACAGGTGATGTAAAAATGTGTATCAGCAGTATCAGCAAAAGTTTGAGTCTTATAGGAGCAAAGGTGGGCAGATGATCTCCAGTTTATCAACAAATGTGTATGAAAAGTAAAGACATTTTTAAAAGCAAAGTTCTATAAAGAAATACTGTTATGGATTTGCATAAATTGGGGAATATAAGTATTTGATACACTGCCAAGTTTGCAAGGTTTCCTACCTACAAAAAATAGAGAGGTTTGTAGGTACACAAATCCCAGAAAATTACAATGTATGATTTTTTAAATAATTAATTTGCAGTTTATTTCACAAAATAAGTATTTGATCACCTACCAATCAGCAAGAATTCTGGCTCTCACAGACCTGTTAGTTTTTCTTTAGGAAGCCCCTCCTATTCTGCACTCATTACCTGTATTCATTACACCAATGTTTAAGCTCATTACCTGTATAAAAGACACCTGTCCACACACTCAATCAAGCACACTCCAACCTCTAAAACATGCCCAAGAGCTTTCTAAGGACACCAGGGACAGAATTGTAGACCTGCACAAGGCTGGGATCGGCTACAGAACAATAGGCAAGCAGCTTGGTGAGAGGTATTTGGGCAATTATTAGAGAATAGAAGAAACACAAAATGAACGTCATTTTTTCCTCTGTATGGGGTTCCATGCAAGATCTCACCTCTTGGGGTAAGGATGATTCTGAGAAAGGCCATGAATCAGCCCAGAACTTACACGTGAAGACCTGGTCAATGACCTGAAGAGAGCTGGAACCACAGTCTCAAAGATGACCATTAGCAACACACTACGCCATCATGGATTAAAATGGCCAACAAGGTCACCCTACTCACGCCAGCAAATATCCATGCCCGTTTGAAGTTCACCAACGACCATCTGGATGATCCAGAGGAGACATAAGAAAATATGGTCAGATGAGAGCAAAATAGAGCTTTTTGCTATAAACTCCACTAACCGTTTGTGGAGGAAGAAGATAGGATGACTACAACCCCAAGAGCATAGTCACAACTGTAAAGTGGGACTGTGGTAGCCTAGTGGATAAGAAACTGGACTATGGACCAGAAGGTCCATGATTTAAATCCCACTTCCGCACTGTATTGAGATGAGGATGGATGGGGTCATGTATCATAACTTTCTGGCCAAAAACCTCCTTCCTTCACTAAGAGCATTGAAGATGGGTCTCGGCTGGGTCTCCCAGCATGGCAATGACCTGAAACAGCTGCCAGGGCAACTAAGGAGTAGCACCGTAAGAAGCATTTCAGGGCCCTGAAGTGTTTTGGTGTGGGGTTTTTTTTCAACTCCTTCCCGTGTTAGGGGCTCAAAAGTAATTGGACAAATGAACATCACCATACAAAACATGTTCATTTTAATAGTTTGTTGAGAACCCTTCGCAGACAATGACTGCCTGAAGTCTGGAACCCATGAACATCACCAAACGCTGGGTTTGTGATGCTTTGCCAGGTCTTTACTGCAACTGTCTTCAGTTGTTGCTTGTTTGTGGGTTTTTCTACCTTAGGTTTGTTTTAAGCAAGTGAAATACCTGCTTTATTGAGATGAGATCTGGTGATTGACTAGGCCATTACAGAATATTCCACTTGTTTGGTAAAAACTCTTGAAAAAACAGTACGTTTTGGGTCATTGTCCATCTGTACTGTGAAGCGCCGTCCAATCAACCTTGCAGTATTTGGTTGATTCTGAGAGAAAGTACATCCCTGTACACTTCAGAATTCATCCGACTGCTTCTGTCTTTTGTCACATCATCAGTAAACACTAGTGATCCAGTCCCAGTGGAAGCCATGCATGCCCATGTCATCACACTTCCTCCAATATCACCATGTTTTAAAGAGAGATGTGCTGTGCTTTGGATCATTAGCCGTCATTCTGGTACAGGTTGATCATAGTTTTATCTGTCCAAAGAGTGCTGTTCCAGAAATGGGTTGACTTTTTAGATGGTTTTTTTGGCACAGTCAAATCTGGCCTTTCTATTTTTAAGACAGATTAATGGTTTGCACCTCGTGTTGAACCCTTGGTATTTGCGCTCATCAAGTCTTCTCTTCTTGGTAGACTTAGATACTGATACACATACTTCCTGGAGAGTGTTCTTCACTTGAGTGGGTGTTGTGAAGGGGTTTTCTTTACTATGGAAAGGATTTTGTGATCATCTACCACTGTTGTTTTTGGTAGAGTTCAGGTCTTTTTGAGTTGCTGAGGTTTTTTCCCTCAGAATTTGTCCACTCCTAATATTTCTATCTCTCTGATGGAGTTCTTCTTTTTTTGGCCTAATGATAGCCTGCTTCACTTCAATTGAGAGCTTTTCTGACCACATGTTGAGGGTTTACTACAAATGCAAATACCACACCTGGAAACAACTCCAGACCTTTTACCTGCTTAATTGATGATGGATTAATTGATGGATTAATTGATTAGGGAATAGCCCATGAATTAACTGCCAGCCCATTGTATGGCTAGCTAGGTGTTGCAGTTCCAGGGGCTGTTCCACCTATCCGACCTCCTATTTAAGGACTCGGACAAGTTTCAGCATTTAGCAGATGCCCTTATCCAGAGCGACTTACAATTATCAGTTTAATACAGTCCTAAAATTGGGCCTTGCTCAGGGACCCAACTGTGGTAGGGGTGGAATTTGAACCCTGGACCTTCTGGTCCATAGTCCAGTACCTTAACCTTAACCACTAGGCTACCACAGTCCCCTAGTAAATGGCCACTGCCTCACCCAAGCGCCATACACATTGTTGTAAAGCTGATATAACGGTGTTATCATGCCAACATTATGTTAGCACCACTGCTAACATATGAATGATCCAGAGCAATTTTAAAGTAAATCATAAACGTGTGCCCCATGATGGATTGGCGCCATGTCTAGGATAGTTAAAGGGCGCCCAGAGTTGAAGGGTGGGCACCGGCTGGCCGCGTGTGGATTAAGCGGAAGTTAATGGATGGATAAACTGAACTAAAAATTATATAAATACATTTATTTCCTGCAGTCTCTTTTGTAGCCACTAGAGGACAGTATTTACCTTTTAGATGAAATAACAATGGAACCACTTGCATGCCAAAGTGATCTCTGCCTAAAACATTCATTTTACATAATAACATGATGATAATAATAATAATAATAATTCATTTAAAATAAACATTACCATTACAATTTAAAGTTGATCACATCTGTAGTTAAAGAGCTAAAAAATGGAACCTGAATTCTTTTAAATGACAAATGTAAACTATTCTCATTTATGTAAATATTTAATGGATACACCTAAACGTTTCAGGCCTAAATCCTAATGTAAACTATCACAAGTTACATACTACAGTACATACAAATATGGATCATACAACATGTGACAACATGATAAGTCAAAACCATTGTGTCTCATTGTGGTGTATTGTGTAGGTGTCATTTCCCCATTCTGTATCAATATCCTAACATCCTTCCTCCCCATGTCTATCAGCCCAAATATTAAACATTAGGCTTACAAAAACAAACGGCAAGGAAAGGCAAAAAAGAGCAGAAAAGTGAGGGAGACAGGCACAGTGAGGACTGTGCAGTGAGTGCAGAAGACATTTTGTTCCAGACAAAGCGAGTAGGTTCAGCTCCACCCCCGCCTGTCCACCTCGGCCCACCAGCCTGTCTCCGAGTCTAATAACACCGACAGCGCCCACTCCTGTACCATCGCCAGGCAAAAATAACCCTGTCGTAACCACGGCAACACACTCACAATGCCAAAGCAAGCACACAGAGGAATATAAGAGGTGATGGACTGGATGAGATAGAGGAAACGTAGATGAAGGATCTGAGATAAGACAGGAGGAACAAGGAATCCGGGACAAGGGTGCAAAATTATTTCATCATCAAACACTTGCAGTTCTAAATCATTTGATTTTGCTAATGCATGAAAAAAAGAAATGTAAACAAATATAAACCTAACCTAATTTTTTTTCATTAAAAAGCCACACAAAGTTATGCATATAGACAGTTTAGGCTTCAATAAAATGTATTTATTTTGAGAATCCTTTAAATGATTCAGTAGCATTAATTATCAATTTTTTCATCAGGACTTTTCTAAAGTCTTTTAGAGAAATCATTATCTTGTGTGCCAGGTATGTTGTTAAATTGCATAGTGGCATTTATTGTGTTTATGCAATGCATTTACTGTCTCACAAAGTTGTAAAAGGGTGTAAAATCATTCGTTAACTCACGAAATTTGCTGCACACTGTGGACTAATAGTAGTTTATATCACATATGGAATGTAGGAAACAGCGATTAAAAGACCAGTTATGGGTTTTCTCACCAGATCAAGCAGAGAAAATGCGATAAATGGAATAAAAAAATCATGTGTTATATTATTATAATTATCCTAGCTGTTAAAGTGAATTATAAAACCTGTGGTATGTTCAGACAGGTGGTATCAGCAACTGACTGCATGAGTAAAGAAGGACAAAAACAAGGACATTGCATTAAACAAACAGAATCTATGCTATTTAATTATTTATGAAGTCTTATCGAGAGTTTTCTCCTGCCTCACCACCTTGACCACAATGATATAAAAATGGATAAAGCATGAAACAAAAGAATGATTCAAAAATTACATTGAAGAGTTCATAACCAAATTGAGATGCTTTGGCATGAGCAGAAATCCCAAAATTATATAACTTTTTTCCCATCAATGTCAACGATTTTCCATCATTGTAGACTGATCAGTACAGATAACATTGTTACTGCTGTTTTAAAAGCTATATAAAATAAGCTATTTGTCTGTGTAAATTGTGAATGATTAAGGAGTGCATTAGTGAGCACACACACACACACACACACACACACACACACACACACACACACACACACACACACACACACACACTCAGTGGTGTAATGATGCATCATGACTCGATGCATCGTGATGCAAAAATGTCACAATTGTAGAGATACTGGATACAATGTCACATGCATTCTGTTCATCAACTGATGCAATTTTATTTTTGAACGCCAGAGATAGTATTTCATGTTTGCATAGCTTTTGTTCTGCTTGGAACCTTATTGAGGTAAAGGTAAATTTGAGAAAGAGACTTGGTGAGCAAGTTTGTTTACTTTGGTTTTTAGTCTAAGATAGCACATCAGTATTTAAATTGGGTGATTATTTTCTGTAGTGTTATGGAAACTTATTGATAATGTATTTGAATTGCAGCAGCCTAAGATGCTTTATGTTCAGAAATGAAAAAGGAATGTTTTCATTCAGTCATTTAATAAATAGTGAAGCTACAATAGAACATTTACAATTTTAAACCTGTTTGTAGTAGTTTATTTTACTGGCACTGGACTAAATGTTTTTTTTTGTTTAATCACATATTCAACAAAATATGCATTGTTAGCATTATATACACTTTCTGAAGTATCTTGAATGTAATCAAATTGTGAGTAGAGTGTTTTTGTTCTGACTTTACGCATGTCTTTGGAATGTGGGGAGGTAACCCACACAGGCATGGGTTGAGCATGCACACTCCACACAGGTTAAATTCCGGTAGGGAATCAAATTGGGATCCCTAGAGTTGACGCAACACTAACCGCTGTGCCACAATGCCCATTTTATAAACTCAAAACAAATCTTGATTTTATTCTAGAAAATGTTATTCTTCCAATTAATGGCATCCATGGAACTGAGACTAACCCTGATTGAACTTAAACGATAATGTGCCTTAAATCGCCATTTGGACCGTGTATGATGAAGTCTGGAAAGTATGACCTTATGTAATGCAGCAAGACAAAAGCAGATGTGATGCTTCAGGGTATCTGAGAGGAAACATGAAAAGACACAGATACGAATAAAGACATGCATATATAGACAGATGAGTAAAGAAATGACTAAATATCCATTTTGTTTCCCTTTATCTCCTGCCGTGCAAAGAAACACTTCCCTCCCAGCTCTGTATGTTCCCCTTACATAGCACTTTGCTAATGCAGAACATTTTCTACAGCACAGATGTCCTGGTGCACGACCGAGAGGTTGCACTTTATTCTCGGAGCTTCTCGAGTGTGTTTTTGTGTCCGTGTCTCTCACACTCACCCACCCACCACCCAGCGACACTATTTTTATAGCCCTGCCAATTCACTGTCCATTTCAGAGTTGGCGTTTGGTCAGAATACAAACAAACTCAGCCAACGTCTTGGCCAGCAGACAGCAGAAGTCATTATGAGCAGCATCTATGCTTGTAGTTGATGTAGAAGATGTGTAGGTGCAACAGATTTCTAAAGCCAGATTGCTATCACTTACAGGATTCCTATTTACTACCGTTTTCACTGAACATTCAACAGAGCCAAACATACTGCAGTTGAGATGGTAAATAATCAATGAACTTTGTCTTAATCAATTTTATACTGAAAATAACCTCTATTGAATGAGTCGGCATAAGGTTATTGTACCCCCTGCTTCATTAGTGTTATTTTTCACTGAAGCTACAACTCTAATATACTTAATATACTACAGTGACTGAGAGTCTATCTCAGCCAAAGTCAAAAGTTTCATCCGTTCATCAGCAACGTCACAACTACCAGTGTGTTTAAAGATACATCATAACCATTAAAAATGGAACAAAAACCTACTGTGTAGCTTGTTGATGTAATTCAATTTGAACAACTCAAATCTCTTACTGTTTAACTGACTGTTTTAGAAGAGGTGGGACTGCTTGAATGCACTACCTAGAACCATTATCCGCGGTAAAGTTTTTTAAAACGTTCTGTTCTTTTTGGGAAATTTCACATAAGACTTTCATATAAGGTATACTTTTTTCTACATCTGTATTTATTTACATTTATATATCGTGTTTTGTTGTACAAAGTTTCACAGAACACTGTAATTGCAATGGGCTATGTAGCACAAACCAAGTGGTCAATGGTCTATTGACAAATGTATACATTTCTCTAAATCACTGCATTCTAGGGTTGTTTTAATGGACTTTTATGTTAAATATGTTGAACGTACTTTTTAATATTTACTTCTGTTTAGTCAATTTTTATTCGTCTTTGTTGCTAGGCTGTCAGTGTAAAAAAGAATTGTTCCTTTATGTCTTGCCTGGTAAAATAAAGGTTAAGCAAAATGAATTCACTGCTCTGGGAAATTGTTCTCTCCACCAAGTTTCAGGTTCAGTTCTGCTCTTGTGGAGACATCCTCGATTTCCCAAATAACAAACTAAACAATTTTGTTATTTATACTAATATGCAGTACTGTGTAAAAGTCTTAGGTCACCATTAGATTGATCGTTTTAGCATAAAAAATGATTTATCTGCATCTTTTTTAGAATACAAGCACAAATTATAGGAAATTTGCACGTAGTATTATGATACTAAAAAAGAAAATCAACAGGCTGCCGTCACAATCAGGAAGTGTGAGCTTGCCTTATACCAGAGAAACAGCAGCATCTGGAAGATTCATCAGCATGCCAAGTCTGAAGAAGTTTGATCAGGAATGGTATTTTTGGAAGGGTAACAGCAAAGAAACCACTTTTTTTGAAAGGTCACAATCTAAATATTGACTTTTACCTGGAGACACCATTTTCTATGATGATTGTAATGAATGTATTGTCTCTTTATTATGTATGCAAATTTCCTGTATTTCAATTTGTATCTTAAGAAACAGACTGTGAAATGATTGTATATGGTTACATCACCGTTGCTTACATTGCACTTATTATAAGATGGAACTTTGGGTAAGGGCCCGGAGCCTATCCTTGAGTTCACAGGGTGCATGTGGAAGTGTGCCCTGGATCTCACGCCAGCTGTAAAGCTGTAGTGCTGTGCTGTAGTGCAAGGTGAACAATGCAACCATGGAGAGCATTTTCAGAACTCAGTCGAGGGTTGCTATGTTGATGGGGTGACAACCTGCTTCACCACCTGAGCATCCTGCCCTGTGCTCTTGGGAGCATTTAAATCATGCTTTTTCTTGCACAGAGTCTAACCCAGAGAACACACTGCACAGAAGGGATCACTGTTTTAGTACTGGGGTGATTCCCTGATTGGCCTGTACTCCATCAGACATCCCCAGTTGTACCTGTACAAAACCTGACCCGGCTGGAAGGCAGCGCCAGGAGTTTCCTAATCTGTGATTTTGAAAATCTAATGAACAAAAAAGGCACACTAAACAAATTACATAAGTCATCTTAATGATACTTAAACAGACCTAATCCTTGTTTCTCTGACTACTCCTGTAAGCTCACACATCAGTGAGCCTACATGCTATTAAACTGTATAGCATAGGCAATTTCTTTCAGACTACAGTACGTGGAAAGCCTCCCATTCATTGAATTAAAATATGGTAATGAAATGTTTATCAATGTCTCTACACTATTAATTAATCTTGGTGGAACAGAATATTTTAGCGAATTAAATGATCAAATATCTCGCTGTGTTATCGCACTACTCATTTGCTCCTCCTGATGAACAGTACAACATAAAGGAAAGTTTGCTTTAACACCCCAGATACAAACCTAACAGGCACTAATTGAAACTTGTGCATCTCAGGGGGTCGATGGTGTGTTTGCGTATCTGTTGTTTTGAAAGGAACATTCAAATTCAAATTGGAACGCATCATTTTGAGCCACGCCCAAGCGCACAGGTTTCACTAGGAGTGAATGGAGTTTGGGCGGGTATGTTATGCACAACTAAAAAACATCTCAGTGTTTATTGAACAGTGTGCTTTAGAATTGCCCTGCCCTGAAACACATCTTCTCTTGACTGATGACTGGTTAATGTCTCAATGTAAGGCGGGCATCAGGAAGATGACTGACTTCTGAAATCTGAATAAATCATCACTAGATTTACAAATTATAAAGTAAAATGTTCAATGATAAAATAGCATGATGTGTTTATTATGTGTAACAACAGCACAACTGGAGAACTTCCCTTTGCTGTGATAAGTGATTAAAATAAAATGAGATGATTTTTTTCTGCTAAATATTTTAGACACTGTTAGGCATCAGTGTACACTTTAGGCAAGTGTTCATAAGAGAAGAGACAGTACACCAATCTGGCCTTTCTCTTTGTGCAGGGATAATTAAACAGTGTTGATTGGCACCCAGAGTAGTGAGATCAGTAAAAATAGCCATGTGGACAAATGTGATTCTGTTCCACACCTAGCTGAATGCATGAACAACAAAAGGCACACTGGTGACTCAAAGTAATTAATGGCAGTTTGTTGACCCGGCCGCGTGGAGAGTGTGAAAGCAGCACATGAGGGGTAGAGAGAGTAGCAGGGTGAGAGGTGGGTGTTTTACAGTCTCAGTGATTAAAAACTGCAAGCACAGTTGTGTGGGCTCAGTCAGGCCCTGGCTGGAGGGGAACTGAGCAGTGATTACTGTGTGTATAAGGGTGTTTCTGTTCCAGCTTGGAGAAAATTTGTGTATCAGCAGTCAAGTAAACATAATTTCTGTTGTATACTTAAAACAATAGACAGGCAGTGCAAGGCTGTACAGCGACATAAATCAATTATAACGAAACATTCTAGCACATGGTGCTACATGACAGATAAGCCCATCATGAAATCTGAAATAAATCCATACAAACATTCAGAAAGACTAGTCTAATGATCACTTTATTAGGTATGCATCCTTGTTTCTACACTCAGTGTCGATTGTATCAGTTCCACTTACCACATAGAAGCACTTTGTAGTTCTGCAATTACAGATTTGAGTCCACCTGGTTCTCTACATACTTTGTTGGGCCCTTTTACTATGAATGGATCAGACATGGCAGTACTGCTGGAGTTTATAAACACTTGAGTATAAATGCTGGACTGAAAATAGTTCACCTATCAAAAATGTCCAGTCACCAACATCCAGTAGGCAGTGAGCACAGATGAATGGTTAGATTGTGACAAATAGATTGTTACAACACAGACTGTGCAGCAACAAATGAGCTACTGTCTCTGACTTTACATCTACAGGGTGGAGCAATATGGTAGATGTGTCTATAGAGTGCACAGTGAGTGATCACCTTTTTTTAAATAAAAAACTCCAGCAGCATCTCTGTTTCTAATACAATCATACCTGCACTACACACTAAAACAACACCATCACATCAGTGTCACTGCAGTGCTGAGAATGATCCATCACCCAGCCTGGTCCTGTGGAGGTCCTGACCATTAGAGACCACTAGAGTGAAGACAAAATACCCAGAGAAACAAATAACAAAAAAGGAAGAGAAACAGATGAACAACAGTCTGTATTTTTAGAACTGCAAAGTGCACCTTCTTGGTAAGTGGAACTGCTAAAATCGACAACGAGCATAGAAACAAGCAGGTGTACTTAATAAACTGACCAGTGAGCGTATATAATACGAACACTTGCCTTGTGAGCTGGCTTTATATATGTGTGACTGTGTCTGCATACATGGGAAGGGTGAATGTATAAGGATGTGCTTGCGTCAGTTGTTATATTTTAAATCGAATGGGGAAGAGAGATCCAGAAGGAGGAAATATTTGCAGCTGGACTGCCCACCACTTCCTCCTCACTGCATCCCAGGCAAGTCCCACCACCACCGTGTTTAACTAGGCAGCTAAATTATCTGCTTTGTATGGATGACATGCAAAAACAAGTCAGAGTCCCAGTCCAGAGACACCTGTTATTGGAAATGAGTGTGTTTCTGTGCGTGTTCTGCGTAGGCAGCTGTCTAGAGCCCAAACATAGGTCATTCATACAATCTGTTAGAGAGACTAAACATAAATGCAGCTATAGACCGAGTGGACCAAGACTTACTAGCTCTTGAAGTAAAGCATAAAAGATTAAATGCAATTACATGCTATTTGTCTGAAGCAATATGGTCTTTAGTGGCCACCCAGAGAATATGTTTAAATCTGGAAATAGACGTTTCCTGGTGCAAGCCAAATTAATGATTCAGTCCCACTTTGCCTCACCTCAGCAAGCATGTTCAAAACAAGGTCATTTATCCCCTGGATAGAGAAGAGTACAATCAGTGCCATCACAGAGAGCGCAAGGAAAGCCAACTGCCACTCTGTGGTAATGGATTGCACTCCAAACGTGAGTCACCAGGCGGAACTGTCAATAGTGCTGAGAGCTGTAGATTGTGTGCTCTCAATAGGGATGACATTTTGGGAGCACTTGACTTTCTTAATGCTCTAGACACTACAAAGAAAGGTTTGTGTCATTTTAGGTCATTTTTAAACACTATGTTCAGATATTTTCAATTGCTGTGGTCAGGCACATGACAATGGAAGTAATAAAAAAGTGCTGGGCCTGGTGATAATAATGATGTGCAATCAGTGATGTAACTGAGAAATTTGTGACATTCAGTGGTTTAAGTTGTTACAGCAACTTGCAACCTGTGTAACATAGAGTGAAAGTAATTTTCCAAATGCGTATTGGTCGTATGTTTTGATGGTTCTGAAGGAATATGCTTTAGGAAAATGGACGTTGCAAGGAATGTAGGCAATCCCTGTACTCAGAAGTAATATGTGGTAATACATATTGCTCTAGAGGCAGCACGGTGGCTGAGTGGTTAGCACCTCTGCCTCACAGCATGAAGGGAAGGTCGCCGGTTCAATCCCAGTGTGGAGTGAATTGGGACCTTTCTGTGTGGAGTCTGCATGTCCTCCCAGTGCCTGCGTGGGTTTACTTCGGGTACTCTGGTTTCCTCCCACAGTCCAAAAACATGCATGTTAGGTTAATTGGTGTCTCTAAATGTGTGAGTGCATGTGTGTGTGAGTGTGCCCCACGATGGATTGGTGCCCCATCAAGGGCTGTTCCTGCCCTTGCGCCCAGAGTTGCTGGTTGGGCACCGGCTGGCCCACGACCCCAAGTGGAATAAGCGGAAAAGATAATGAATGAATGAATGGACACTAAAAGTGGAATAAGTGGAATAAGCGGAAAAGATAATGAATGAATGAATGAATATATTGCTCTACATAAACCTATAGAGTTAGACATAAAGTCCTACAAAGCCCTTGTTTCAATTGAGACATTGAGAAAAGAAATCAGGAATAACTGCCAATACAGATGCCAGGGAGAGAGCACAAAGGCTTACTGTGGGCATGAGCTGGCCTGAGGTGCATCAGCAATGAGCAGATAGAAGGACTGAGTCAGCTGCAGGGGAGTGTTTCAAAAGGGAGGGGTTTCGACCCTAACAGATACAGCTCTAATTTTGACAGCAGGAATTTTCGGGTATGGAAGGCTTTAACAATCTTTATGGAATTTTACTAGGTGCAGTTAGGGAGTTTCCACCTCATAGCTCATTACCATCTGACATGCTGGATCATATACAGAAGGACAATCTTCTTGCCCCTGATTCCAATAGGAATATAGATCTTTTTCGCACTGCCCGTGAGCATGAACTCATCATGTGGAGTCTTTAATATTTAATAGGGGGAGTACTAAGAACAAAACTATAATTGTTGTAAACATATTTTCTATGATTATTGATGGCAAAGCTGACAGGATTGGTTGAATAATAATTGTTCTGAATTAATATGGGCTAGTAATTTAATCAGTTTGTCTATCACCAGTTCTTCACCCAACAATGTAACAACTAATTTTTTCTTTAAAAATTTTAGGTCACAAATTCCAACCACTGAATTTTTTAGGTATTCTAACTCAGCTTGAAGGCCAAGCTAAGCTAAGCTAACCTAGCTTGGACCTACGAGAGAGAAAAGAGTGCCACAGGGTTGCCCACACCTAAATAAACGTGCTCTGCTCTGATTTCCTATGTCGTCTGATTTTCTTAATATACCTACCGGTAAGTAACCTGTAACATTACCCAAATAATACCTAATCTGTGGTGGTCCTGTGGAGCATATGGTACTAACAATGTATGTTTGTTAGTTTGGTTTATTTAATGTCGCTGTCAGCATCAGTGGCCATTTCAGCGACACAAACAGGGTTAGTATCAAGACTACACTCAAGTCAAAGCCGATTTAGCACAATCAGTTACGCTAACATTTTAAACATCTTTGTACTGTGGGAGAAACCCATGCAGGCATGGGGGGGGATAGACAGACTCTGCACAGAAAGGACCTACCCAGGACCCTATTGTTGTGAAGCGGCAATGCTAACCACTGAGCCACCAAGCAGTCCAACAAAGTATGTAGAGTATTAGATGGATTATAGTCTTTAATTGTAGAAATACAAAGTGCAATATCCACCAAAACTTATATTGGGCCACCCATAGTTTCTGGGGTCTTGCCATCAATACACCTCTTGAACTTCAGGTTGCACACTCCACCCAGGAAGTACTGTTTCCAATGGTTCGTAAGCTATGGTTAGTTATTCCATGAGTACTATAGAATGTCTGTAATAGAGCTACCATTGTAAGTTACTTGTAGTGAATTCATGGTGTGGGAATTGGATAGTTTACTGCTCACAAAATTTAGGGGATATTTCAAAATGAAATAGATTTCATTTTCATTTCATTCACCTAATTAAATATTTCCTATTTCTTGAGCAGTTTAGTTACCATAATGTGCTACAACAGACCAATCACACAATGTTATCTCAACAGTGCTTCATGAAGTGCCAAATAAAAATGTATTAGCATAATGTACTACAGTAAAACCATAGTTAACTGTACACACATTCACATGCTATTAAATAAAGCTACACACTTTCGTAATTAACTAGTACGTTTAATCAGACACCAACCATGCAGGAAGAATACGAGTTACACTGTTTGACCAGCAGGAGTCTCCCACCTATCAGTCAAAGTGCATCACCAGACGCTCAGTTCAGCCACTCCCACAGCCTTAACACACGTGCTACGTTTGAAATGGCATACCTTGCATACCAGAATACTACAGTACATACTATATAGCATGCAGTATAGCGTGCAGTAAATTAAATGATCTGGCCAGTAATTAATTTGATGTGGAATTCTTTGGTTGTTGTATATATTTAACTTTACTTTTCCACAGTTTGTAGCCATAAAAGGTGGGACTAAAGTGGTTGTATATCATTTCACTGACACATAAGTTTCTTAATTTGAATTTATATTATTGTGACAAATGTTAAATAAGTATTCATCCCCTGGATTCATTCTTGATTGTATTGCCTGTTTCTGCAGCTACAGCTGCAAGCCTTTTAGTATTTATTATGATCAGTTTTACGCATTTTCCCCTTTCTTTCTGATCTTAAACTCCCTCAGATTGACAAGATTTAAAATATTGCCACAGATTCTCTCATATGTGGGGCTGGGTTTTGACTTGGGCACTGTACTGCGCCGAGGTTCTTCATTTTGAACCACTCCTTTAAGGCATTGGCAGTATGGTTAAGGACAATGTTTTATTGAACCTCTGCCATTGTTTGAGGTCTTCTAAAGACTGGAACAACTTTTCTTTGAGGAATGCCTTGTATTTGACTATTGCCTGCAACTATGAAAAGTTGCCCATTATCTACAGTATGATACTGCCACCACTATGTTTCGCAGTGGGGATGGTGTTCTCAGTGTAAAGACCACTGTTTGGTTTCTGTCATACATGGCACATTGCACAACAATTGAGATTTTGGCCTCATAAATCAGAACATCTTTTCTTAGAGTCTCTGAGTCACAAACATGCCTTTTCACAAGCTACCTCAAATGACATTTTTTTGTCTTTTTACTTTTCCACAGTGTTTGGGAAATAGTCTCTGCATAAGTTTATCTATCTTAGCTCATCTAGCTCAGCTCCTCCAGAGTAAACCTTAGACTTAAATGATTCCTGCTCTGATTATTGCCCTCCTTTATTTGCTACTGATTTCTGATGTAAGACTTTGTCTAAACATAATTATTGTTGTGTTATATTTCCATGTCCTAATAATGTATTTAATGGTGCTCCATGAAAAAGTTTGGATTATCTTTATGTAATCCTATTTGATGCTTTCTACAGTTTTGTTTTGTCCTTGTTTGTATACAAGGTCTGGAATGTACTAGAGATGAAATAATAGAGCACTATAATTCAACTTTAATACTGTGGTGTGTAAATAAATTGTAAAAATACACTGTAAACTATTTTTTGTTGCTGTATACTTTCGTTAATGCATATAATATGCATTATGGGCTTTTTGTTTATGACATGTCAGGTAATTTCAGTTCCAGGTGGTAACAATACAATATATGGAAGAAGTGGAAAAAACATATGTTAGGCACTGTGTATATTCTCAGAACTATATGTTACAATTACTTCACCATGGGTTCCCCAACTTTCAAAGATAATAACAATTAGCATGTGAGTGTGTGTAAAAGCTGAATTATATATAAAAATGAAATGATAAAGTACACTTAAGGACAACATTGCAAGCTGTGTGTATTTATTTGTGTATATGATCAATATGTTCTATAGGCATGGTAACTACAATGTTCTCCTGGAGCACTAAATTGAAATTGCTTCATCCAGTGGTATTTTTGGCTGGCCTGAGGTTTATCTCAGAGGGCATGGCTTATAAAATTTACCCTGAATATCTAATCCAAAGAAAACACATCCTGTTGCTGTAGGCATATATTCATACATACTGTTTTTGCTTGGTGTAGATAGATTATAACATGGCACACACAAAACATCATCTGTTCCTACTCAGCATTTCTGAAAATGCCAAAGGTGAAAGCAGAGGGAAAAAGATGAAGGACTTTGGCTGGGCTTCTGACATGATTTATAATGATATCAACATTCACTTTTCATCTCCATGTGTTTGTGATTTTTAAAAATCTGGTGGATGCTAAAATGAGCCGCGGTCTTGACTTTAAGAAATGTACTGTGAGCTCACATCTGCCAGACCTCAGGTACGACCTGCCAAGAAATTCTTTAAGGCTTCTGTTAAAGTGTTTTAGTGTGTTTTCCACTACATGTTTTAACATGACCTTTACTTACTTCTTCTATCTCTGTCCTGTTTTTATGGTACAGTATGTGCACTCATGGGGTGGCATGCAAAACTTATATGTTCACCACTAGTGTGTCCTAAAAATGGCACGTGAGAGAACGAGGCAGATCAGTGGAACAGGTTGAAGAACAGGTGCATGTGTGTAGGTGTTGGTGACAACAAGGTTTGGAATGACATGTTGCAACTGTAACGAGAAGCTCTAAAACAATACACCCCCTGTGCTGAGCAGTACAATATGACTTAAAGTTTTGTCAAATTCTTTACTCTTCTGACTGTTCATATTATCTGTCTAGCTATACTGACCAGATTCTTCGACCATTTCAGCAAAGCAGCAACAATGGCTGACCTGGAAGTTTGTCAGATACAGCTAAATATCCCCGTAGATTTTAAACACTGCAGTTTAGTATTTTACCTTGTCACACTTACCTTGGTTGTGCAGTTGGTAGGCATCATGACTATACCCCAGCTTTCTCCATGCAGATTTTGAAACTTCTTCTCTGTTACTGTTCCACTGTATTTCAGTTTTCATATTATGCACAGAAAACTGCACAGCATCACTGGGATATATTAAAAATATATTATTTTAGGTTTTTATACAGTGCCATGCAAAACTCTGTTCTTGGGCCACCATTAGAATAGATAGAACATTGTTTTAGCAATGTTATAATGGCCATATATAATCAAATTCACATTCTCTATTAGAAGTAGAATACAATCAGAAAATACAGGACATTTGTATGCATTATTAAAAACAACTGAAAATCAGAATAAAGAGCTTCTATAGGCTACAGAGCAATAGTAGCATCTGGGAGCGTCATCAGGATACCAACTTGGCCCTTCCACAGTCCAGAGAAGATTGATCAGAAATGATGTTTTTGGAAGGGTAGCAGCCAAAAAAACACCGTTTTGTAAAAGGAACAGGGTGAAAATGCTAACATATATTAAAGCTCAGAAAGATTGGAATGAAGATCAGAGAAAAAGATTTTATTTATATAAAGAGTTAAGAATCCAAATTTGAAATGTTTGCCTCCAATAGTTAACAATATGTTATATATGGTCATTAAACCATTGCTAAAAACATATCTAATGATAGCCTATGTTTTTCATGAGCAGAGCAGCACATACTAAGTACATTGTTTAAATGAAGACGATATTTGGAAGGTCTTTGCTCTAAATTTTGGGAAAGTGTTCTAGAGTACATTGGGAATGCAAGCTTTATGTGTGTTCATAAATTCAGATTAAAGGCTCACTTGTTTAAGCTGGTCTACTCATTGTTTTTGATCATTAAACATACTGTTCCTCTATGAGATATTATAATTTTCATAGATTTGTAATTAATTCATTCAGTTATTGAGGGTTGTTTTCACTTTTAGATGTAAAACACAGGATGCTTGAGGAAAGCAATGGTGATGCTCTAATATAACACTGCTGTGACCTGGGTTTAAGTTTCAGCCGTACCTTTGACTACAATGAGTGTCACACATGCACAACTGTCCATATCAGAGGTAGAGGAGGCCAGATGGATGGGGAATCATTCCTTGCTGCTGCAAGGGCGACCACTACCAGGATACATATTTGCCCATGCTCTGCCATCCCCAATGACAAAAATGACAGCTTATCCCAGTCAGGGTTCCCGAGCTTGGACTTGAACCAGATCAACACGGTGGTGAAAATAGAAGCTAGAGAAGTCAAAATAGAACATAAGAATCTTAGAGAAGATTATTATTGTTATTACTATTATTATAATGATTGATATTATTTCAGTACTCAGATGATGCAATGGTATTTCACTAGTCCCCTTCTATACTGAGACCTGGCTGTGATACCCAGCTAGCCCAGCTAGCCCAGTTATCACATAGACACATTAATGGCCATGTCTTAAGGAGGGGAGGCGGTATCAATTTCTGACCTCAGAATGCAACTGTAACATTAAAGTGTTCAGAATCCCAGCCATGCTGCCACACCTGACCCACTAGTGCCATCACCACACATCTACTCCTGTCAGTCAGATATGATCTGCTTAGCAACGCTCCCTTTCTGTTAGTGCAATTGGTCTGAGTTATGGCTGACATGCTAATTGTGCAGCACTCAGTGATATCTAATGAAATGACGGGAGTAGAGACTACGCATAAATGGAGATACAAAATTAGGCTTAGTGTTAGTGGAGGTGCAATTTTTATGCTGAAATGGCACTGAAATAAACATCATTCCCATAAATACAGAAAAAAGCATTTCAATAACTCAACTGAACTCGAAAAACGAACTTCTATTCTAACGAGACCAAATGTACACCTTCCTCTGAGTACATTGTGATCTATTCTTCATACATCTACAAATAGGTTTCTGAAACCTGTAGGTTGTTATAGAAGTGTGTTCATTCATAAAATGTCCTGAAAGGAACACACTCAGTATAACTAAATATCTGCAAGAAATCACGACAAGATTTATAGGTCATATTCATTCACAGGCAGTTTAGACCAACCAGTCCAGTTATAAACATGTTTTTGGCATGGTGCTTGTCTTTAAAAGATAACCATGCATACACTGGAAGAATATGCCAGACTTGACACTGATAATAAACAGAGCTTAGGATCAAACTGGGAATGAGACTAACTACTATACTATACCTACTCTTACTATAATTAGCTACATAAAAACAACAATTCACTTTAATCAGTAAGTTCAGCATTGTGAAGTGTCAGTGCTTTTTTTTTTACTGATATTGTTGCTAAATAGAAAAATTTTTTTTCTAAGGTTTAGTGGAATCTTCTATCATGTGCATTGTGTCTTGGCCATGACTGGAAAAGTAGAATGCTGTCCTGAACTTTAAAAAGTGTCTTTAATTGAATATTTAACATATTTTTATACCCAACTTGTCATATACCAATTATAAAACTGAACGTATATGTATGCAGGTTATTACTCACAATTGAACACATTCCATGCTTTGTTGCAAAAAAACCCCTAAAAAACAAAAACGTATAGAAAGTACATAGTGTTCTTCAAGTCTTTTGACAATGGGGAGTTTGTGTTTCTGGACAAAGTGCCTTCTTAGTGCACAAACTGACAGATTTATTACTGAGACCAATTAGGTTGACAGCTCTAAATGATTCACTGAGACAGAAGCTGTCAGCTGTCATAAATATATTGGAAGTGTGGGTTGCAGACGGGTCCTGCCCTATTATCTGCTCTTCTCGAGTTTATAACTATGCCCCAACTGAATCAAATGCACAACACAGAATTCTTAGGGTGATAAAAACCCATGAATAAAATGCAAAAGGTCCTAAATCCACAAAAAGAAAAAAAATCTAGCAGAACAAATAAAGCATGGGGGAGGAAACATCACAGTTTACCTCAGTCCATGTCAGATGTTGCAGGCATGGTGTCATTCTGCCTATTGGTAGTATATATTTTAGGGACAAGATAAAGTTGTTTAAACTTATACACACTGAACACATTAAAACTCCTCACAGGACAAGCATATTAATATTTATTGTCAGGTACAAATACAGTACATCTGTAATACATGTAGTGTCCAAAATTTTGGTTTTAACAAATTTTGCTGCATCAGTTTTTATGGTGGAAATTTGTATTACCTCTAGATTGTGAAGAGTGATGAGATAAATTTCAATGAATTGTCTTTAAAAGTCATTCCCTGCCATGAAAATGACTGTATGACTTAAAATAACTGCAGTCCAGACACTGCTTTTCAGCTCTACAAAATAGCCTTCTAACATTATTTCAGTGATGATCTTGTTAGCTCAGGAGAAAAGGTTAATAAGGGATTTTTGAACAACAGATATTGAAGAAATTGAAGTTCAATTTCTGGTGAAGAAGGTTTCAGGGCACCCAAGAAAGTCAAGCAAGCGTCAGGACATCTCATAGAGAGAATGCAGTTATGAGATTGGGTCACCACGAGTGCAGAGCTTTCTCAGGAATGGCAGGGAGCAGGTGTAAGTGCAGTTAAACGCACCGTGTGATGAAGACTTTTGGAGGATGGCTTGTTGTCAAGCAGAGCAACAAAGAAGCCGCTTCTGTCCAAGAAAAACTTAAGGTCAGACTAACATTTTGCAGGAAGTATTTTTTTCTGATGAAACCCCATTCAGAGTGTTTGGGACATCTGGAAAAATGATTGTCCGAAGTAGAAGAGGTGAGCGTGAGGTGAGTCCAGTGCCATGCCAACAGTGAAGCATCCTGAGACTATTCATGTGTGGGGTTGCTTCTCATCCAGAGGAGTGTGTCCGCTCACAATTCTGGCCAAGAACACTGCCATGAATAAGGAATGGTATCAAAACATCCTTCATAAGCACAGCAACTTCTCCCAAACACTTCTTGCTCAGAAGCTGATATACCAATTACATTCCAAATAATATCTGGCAAATTGCACAGAAGAAGGACAACATTGTAACATTGTAAATATTTAGTCTTTGCTTAAGCTGGATGTATTTGACAATAAGAAGTTTTCAAACACATGGAATGCTTATAATTGTGCCTCATTATACCATATAAATATCTCACATAATGTTCTAAAAAAACAGAGGCAGCAAACTTTGTGAAAAACTAAATTTGTGCCATTTTTAAAAGAGACATACTGTAGTCCATCTGTTTCTCTACATACTTTGTTAATTCCCTTTACTCTGTTCTCCAATGGTCAGAACCATTCCAGCTTAGGGACTTTTTGGGTCATTCTCAGCACTGCAGTGGCACTGACATGGTGGTGGTGTGTTAGTGTGTGTTCTCCTGGTAGGATTATATTAAACATAGCAGTGCTGCTGGAGTTTTTAAAACATATCATTCACTCACTGTGCACTCTATTAAACACTCCTACCACATTACTCAACCTTGTAGATGTAAAGTCAGAGTAGTTTATCTGTTATTGCACAGATTGTTGGAAGGTGGACATGAAGGGGACTGACAGAAGCTGGTAAAGATGTCGCCCATTTGTGAATTTGTTCTGCCTCTGAGACATGAGTTCTGTGAAACACTGCATAGTTAAGAGCATGATTAAATTATACTGCAAGCCGTTTTTGTACCTGGCTGTTCTGCTATGAAGACTGCGGAACCTTTTTCCAGAGGCCAGCAGTAAGAACCGTCCATGGTGGGGGTGGGAATGGTCTCTGTTATTGTTCTGAGCTCTGGTCAGACAGCAACTTGTTGCAATGTCCTGTGTGGGAGGAAGTGAGGTCCCAATGATTTTCTCTGCTGTCTTTACCATACTGTGCAAGAACATCCAGTCGCTGCAGGCTCCTGCCAAGTCAGAGATGCAACTGGTCAGTATGCTGTCTGCGGTGCCTCTGTATAAGGTGGTGGGAATTTGAGGGGGGAGGTGTCTCAGGAACTGCATGTGCTGCTGAGCTCTTTTGAACAAAGCGTAGCTAGAGGACATGTTGGTACTGTCACACACAGGGGGGTAGCCCTGGTCTAACATGCTGCAGACCCAGCCCCATGACATGACAGGAACTCAAACTCAAGCTCAATAGTGATAAGGAACACACATTTGTCCTGGATCCTCCTACATCCAGGTTTCTTAAATGTGAGGTTTGAGTTGTGTTTTGTGACAGCAGAGAGCCAAACCCCTGTGATGGTGAGGAGTCTTAAAATGCACTTCATATTTCACGTTATTCAGGGTATTAACCTGCCAAGGGGTCTCACCATCAGTTCTCACTGCTTATCCACCTGGACCGGTTTGTGTTTCATTTTGTGTTTGTGTGGTATTTCCTCATTCTGATTAAGGTTTGAGATCCAGGTACCTTCCTGTTTCTCTAAGTTAATGGTTCCAGTTTTGTACATGTCTGAGGTTCACACAGTGTTGCATCCTGGGTCAGGGCTGAGTCGCAGTTTTGTCTGTCTTTTGTTCTTGCCACTTACAAAATTATTCATGTCAAAGGGCTGGGATTGTAGCGTGCTATACATTTACATTTACAGCATTTAGCAGACGCCTTTATCCAGAGCGACTTACAAGTCATACAGTCTTACAATCCAAGCAATGGTGGGTTAAGGGTCCTGCTCAGGGACCCAACTGTGGCAGAGGTGGGATTTAAACCCTGGAATACCCTGCAATCAATCATTCAAGCAGCCAAACCTTCTACCCAACCAACCAACAACCACCAAAGCAACAAACAAACAAACAAACAAACCAACCAACCAACCAAGGAACAATAGAATCAAAGATCCTGCATAACAACCTGCACAACCAACCAACTTAAGGGCAGGACAAAAAAAAACCTATGAATTCAACCATCCTTCCTACCAACAATCCACACTGAACAAACAACCCGAAAAAAACCAGCAACTCATTAACATATATAATATATATATATAAATACAAACCAATCAACTCACCATGGAACCAACCAACCAGGGAAAAGAACAACCAACCAAGGAAAAGAAGAACTAACCAATCATGGAACCAGCAAACCAACCAATCATGGAACCAACTAAGGAAAAGAACAACCAACCAATCATGGAACCAACAAACCAACCAATCATGGAACCAATCAAGGAAAAGAACAACCAACCAACCAACCAACCAAGAGAAAGAACAACCAACCAATCATGGAACCAACAAACAAAGGAAAAGAACAACCAACCAATCATGGAACCAACCAAGGAAAAGAACAACCAACCAATCAAGGAACCAACAAACAAAGGAAAAGAACAACCAACCAATCAAGGAACCAACCATGAAAAGGAACAACCAACCAATCATGGAACCAACCAAAAAAAAAGAACAACCAACCAATCAAGGAACCAACCATGAAAAAGAACAACCAACCAATCATGGAACCAACAAACAAAGGAAAAGAACAACCAACCAATCAAGGAACCAACCATGAAAAGGAACAACCAACCAATAATGGAACCAACCAACCAATCATGGAACTAACAAACCAACCAATCATGGAACCAACCATGAAAAAAAACAACCAACCAATCATGGAACCAACAAACAAAGGAAAAGAAAAACCAACCAATCAAGGAACCAACCATGAAAAGGAACAACCAACCAATAATGGAACCAACAAACCAACCAACAAACCAACCAATCATGGAACCAACCAAAAAAAGAACAACCAACCAATCATGGAACCAACCAAAAAAAGAACAACTAACCAATCATGGAAAAGAACAACCAACCAACCAAGGGAAAGAACAACCAACCTTTCCTTCCCACCAAACACAAACCTATAACTAAATCCTTCTACCCAATAAACAGCCGACCCAGGAACCAATCAAAAACCGGTACAACCAGCCACCCAATCAACCAACAAACTACCACCCGATTTCTCTTCAACCGCATTCCTTCCAACCTGGTATCCAAAAATCCACCAGTCCATAAACCAGCCTGAAATGACCGAACCTAAAGCTTAGAAGTGCGGTAAGTAAAACAAACTGTCATGTGTTTAAAATGGGAAGACTTGGCGCCCGAGGACAGAGGGTTCTCACTCGTTCAGCACGGAGCAAAGCTCTTAAGGATCTGCTGTTTTCAGTCCTGGATGGATTCATCTGTGGAGTCGGTGCGATGGAGGACTTCCTCCAGGACCTCAGACAACAGCATTTATCTCGTGATAAATTACCCACAATCCCCTTCTCGGTCGGGCTCTTTTTATTTGACTTTAACTTTTCTTTCTTTTTCTTTTTTTTTTACGCAGCCGGCAGCTACAGCTGAGAAAAGCGGCGTGGATTTTGGAGAAACGTTTCAGACCGTTCTGCCGTCGTCTCCAGCAGGCAGCTCATCCGGAGTGTTAAATCCAATCAGACGTGTGCGAGATGAGACCCGAGGACCCAGGGCCCGCACACACACACACACACACACACACACACACACGGCGTTTGGGCGGCGCTCAGGCGTGGCGCGCTTGAGCAAACGTCGGACGGCGCGCGTTCGGAAAACACAATTTCATGCAAATGCGAGTCCGTCTTGAGGAAATCAGGGCGACTTCGTTCCTTTCTCTCGCCGTTTCGCGCGCCTTTCTCTCTTTTTTTTTCATTTCGCGCTCCAGCGCGCCGACCGCGCCCGTTCTCCCCGGCGACGCCGCGCACTCCCGGCAGCTATTTTAAACGCCGGGGCTGTAAATAATAACCGAATGGTCGCCGAGCCGCTCGGAGCGTCAAGCTGAGATAAACAGGCACTCGAGAAGAAAGAGGAAAACACCTCATTAGGCCTTAAACCCAAAAGGGGTGATCTCCGTGCGCTCCCTCAGGCGGTGCGGCGTCGCTATCTGACAGAAGCGCGCCTTTAAGGGATGGCTTTGTCAAACCTTTATGGAGCTCTGCAACGTTCACAAATGCCCCTTAAAACTTTACTGGGCCCAAAAAGCCTCGTATTAACCAGGCCACAAGCTCCGCCCACTTCTCCGAGCTCGGAGGCACCTGAGATGGAGCGCGGCAACGGAAACGGGGATTGCGCTCGGCAATCGGGATCTTTTTTTGGGGACCCAAGATGAAAAGAGGAGCAAAAAGTCCAAAGGCGGGGCTCTGTGACGGTCCGGGGTCGGGTCCGGACCCTTGGCGGAGGTCGTTTCGATTTCGAAAGCGGCGGGTCGGGGCGCTGGATGAGGCTCTCGAGTGTCGGAGGATGTTCTCTCGCTTACACAGATCAAGAAGCAGATGGTCAGAGAGTCCCCGGAGCGTCCCAGAAGCGTCCCGGAGCGTCCCCGGAGCGTCCCCGGAGCGTCCCCGGAGTCCCATCAACACTAAACCACATTCGGAGACGCAGGTGCCGGACGGGGATTCTGGGTAGGAAAGTTTTCGACCAGCGGCAATTCAGCAAAATGTCCACCAGGTCCAGAGAGAGGTAACCTACAAACTGTGCTTAAATTAGGGAAGGTCTATAGGGGGACCGTCCAATACCCCGGTCCCGGTCCTGCAGGAAAAGGGCGGAGTTTTTAAACAAGATTTATGTGAAACTATTTCCAGGGCTTCTACCCTTTTCCTTAGCCGAAACCCGAGCCAAAAAAAGAGCATCCGAATTCCTCGGCTGAACACCGCCCAAACGCAGCAGATGTTGGTCCAGATGTGGGCGTCGGTTAACGAAGGCAGGCGTGGCCGTAAACACGAACGCAGGATGTAACCATACCGACCGCGGCTGCTCCCTCTGCCCTTAAACAGAGGGGATTTGAGGAACACGACTCACCACTTGGCCGTTCTGAGGGTTCTTGTGAGCGTAGGGAGGACCGCGGATGTGGTTCCACATCTGTCCGGACGTCATGGCGAACACCACGCACTGGAAAAGGGAAACACACAAAACAAAAAGGTTAAAAAAAAAAAAAAAAAATTGAAAAAATAATAAAAAAAGTTGAGTCATGAACGGGTAGTGCTGCCGGAGTCTCGCGCTATACTCCTGGTTCGAGTTGGGAGTTGTGGTAACTAAATGTTCTCTTGTCCAGGAGCTTGGTGTTCCAGGTCCGCACCAAGATGCGTCGGGTCCACCCGAGCTGTTCTTCCAGCGCTTTCCGATTTTTTAAATTATCTGAGCTGTCCACAGACTTTCGGTCCCGTTTTGAGACCCTCCAGGTTTTTTTCGGCAGTTTTTCCTTGCCGCTATCGCCCTAGACTTGCTCAGTTTGAGGCTGACCTGAGAACAGAAGAAAACTTGCCGAAATTTGTAAAGCCGCTCCGAGACGACGCCCTATCTTTAAAAAAAAAACAAACAAAAAAAAAAGCCAAATAAATCTATTCTTTTTTTAATGGCTCTTGTAAAAGTAAACGTTTGTTTGTTTGTTGCTGGAGTTCCAGCCAATCACCGTCGCTCCCCAACATTCCAGCTCACTTAACCGTAAACGTCACATCTCTAACCTCCGCCTTTTTTAGGTCAGCCTTTTACAACAATCAGGACGAGCCGTTCTGCCTGGCAACAGACCTCTGATTGGCCAGCCACCTATTTAATAAAACTGGCGTTACTTTTTTTAAAACTCGACATGAATTTTTTGCCGGCAAAAAAAATTGGACTCCTTCATCGGTGCTGCAGGGGTGCAGGGGTCCAGGGGTCGCGGCTGGCCAGTCGTTTAGGGACTCCCTCTCTCGGGCCAAACACTTCTAGGGATTTATTTGGGAGGAGGGACCTCCGGGGGGGACCCTAAATTGGCGTAGACCCCCGTAAACTTCGCTGCGGCCCCATTTTTAGAGACGACACTGGGATTTTAAAACGCCTGGCGCCCTCGTGAAGGCTCTTGTATCTGACCCTATACCTTTGGGTCATCTTACAAGAAAACACTGCATTGCTATACGAGCCCCATACGGGGCGGTCCGAGAGCCGCCCCTCGTTACGGAACGAACGCAGGGTGATCTCCGTCCGCTCCCTCAGGCGGCACTGCGTCGCTACCTGACAGCGTTTAAGGGATGACTTTACCAAACCTTTATAGAGCTCTACAACGTTCACAAATGCCGCTTAAAACTTTACTGTGCCAAAAAAACCTTGTATTAACCAGGCCACAAGCTCCGCCCACTTCTCCGGGCTCGCAGGCACCTGGAAAACGGGTTATTGCGCTCGGCAATCGGGACCTTTTTTTGGACCGGAGACAAAAAAAAAGGAGCACAAAGTCCAAAGGCGAGGTTCTGTGACGGTCCGGGATCGGGTCCGGGAAACAAAGACTCCCCTCGTTAGGGAACAAAGGCAGACGTGGGTACGAGACCTGCTGGAACAGAAGCGGTTCCTGGACGGGACGTTCAGAACGAGGTGAGAAGAGGACGGATCGATCCTCTCAGATTCTCCCCGAATCTCAGGCCGTAGAACCCGAAGCTCGAGATCGATATTCAAAGTAACAAAGTCGAGCCGGAGCGGCGGGAAGGTCAGGCTCGGCGCTCTCTCGGAATATCAATAACACGCGGCCGGAGCGCCGGAAAATCAGCACGGTCACTAGGATAATTCGGGATAAACGATAAGTAATCGGGACAGGAGCGGACCGGGTCGTCCGTCCGTCCTTACTCACACGGGCCCTCTGTATCCGTATTTAATTTTTTTAATTTTTATTTTTTTTAATAAGTCTCATTCAAGACCTTTCGTGAGTTTGCCGTTATTTTCAGAAGGCAGGCTCGCTCGAGTGGAACTGACCTTTCCAGTCCTAACCGGCACTAATTGCCTGAACGGTTCGAGGCTGCAATCAGAGCACGGCGAAACGAGCTCGATATTTTTTCTTCTTCCCGCTAAATACAGTCGATTCCGGTTAATGGGACCACATCGGGACCTGATCGTTTTGGTTCTAATAACCGGCTGGTCCGATTAAACAAACATGCCCTGTGTTACAAGACGGGACGTGCTATGTAACATATTAAATGTTTATTAAACCTTTATTGTACGATTTACACGTATA